>JACCIX010000833.1:0-41212 GCA_025506515.1 Flaveria trinervia | reverse complement strand
AAACGTAACATATGATAGCTCCATGTACCAAGCAACCACCAAAAGACTCAAATTAGATTTGAATGATACCTACCTTTGGCATTGTCATCTTGGTCATATAAACAAGAAACGTATACAAACACTTCAAAAGAACGGTCTTTTAAAAACAAATGAATGTGATTCATTTGATGTATGTGAATCTTTTTTACAAGGTAAATTGACTAAGGCACCCTTTGTGGAACTAACAAAAGGGCAAAAGATTTATTAGGTATCATACATTCGGATGTATGTGGTCCTTTTAAGCCAATGAATAGGAATGGTGAAAGATACTTCATTACCTTTACCGACGATTATAGTCGCTATGAGTATGTGTACTTATTAAGGCATAAAGATGAAGCTTTTGAAATGTTCAAAATCTTCAAGAATGAAGTAGAAAATCAACTCAACAGGTCAATTAAAATTCTCCGCACCGATAGAGGTGGCGAATACCTAAGTGATTTTTTCAAGATCATCTTAGGAGTTGTGGGATTGTCTCACAACTCACTCCACCTGGAACACCACAACATAATGGTGTGTCTGAGAGGAGGAATCGAACCTTATTGGATATGGTTCGATCTATGATGGCTAGAAGCACATTACCTCTATCATTTTGTGGTTTCGCTTTGCTCTCCGCAGCCCGTATTCTGAATATGGCCCCAACCAAAAAGGTGGAAAAGACACCTTTTGAGATATGGCATGGAAGAGTTCCATCCCTATCGTACTTAAGGGTCTGGGGTTGTGAGGTTTATGTTAGACTCCCACCCCAAACAAATTAGATGTCCAATCCACCAAGTGTATCTTTGTTGGATATCCTAGAGATTCTATGGGATATTATTTCTATGATCCACTGGAACAAAAAGTGTTTGTTGCCAGAAAGGGTGAGTTCTTAGAAACTAAGTTCTTATGGAAGGAACTAGCAGTAGAACAGTGGATCTTGAGGAGGATCAAGAAACACAGCCCGGTGCACGTTTGGTTGAAAATAGCACTCAACGTGAGGATGTTGAGGATGATCAAGCGGTTGATCGATACACACAAAACGTTCGCAGAAGTGTAGAACTAGTAATCCACCTGACAGATACGGATTTTTCATGGATGGATGCTATGTGGTGGATTCAGATGAACCAACCACATATCATGATGTAGTGTCCAATTTGGATTGTGACAAATGGCTTGAGGCCATGAACGTTGAGATGCAATCCATGTATGACAATCAAGTTTGGGAACTTGTTGTGCCACCTCTAATTCCAAAATAGTTGGAAGTAAGTGGTTGATATGTATGGAAACTTGGATACTTACAAAGCTAGACTTGTAGCAAAGGGTTTCACTCAAACTCAAGGGGTTGATTATGATGAAACCTTCTCACCTGTTGCAATGCTTAAGTCTATAAGGATATTGTTTGCCATAGCAGCTCATTATGATTATGAGATTTGGCAAATGGATGTCAAAACCGCTTTCCTAAATGGATATCTTGAGGAAGATGTCTATATGGTTCAGCCTGAAGGTTTTGTCGATCCAAAATATCCTAATAAAGTATGCAAGTTAATGAAATCAATCTATGGATTGAAACAAGCATCAAGAAGTTGGAATCACCGTTTTGATGAGTAAAGAAATTTGGCTTCATCAAAAACGCTGATGAGGCATGCGTGTATAAGAAGGCTAGTGGGAGCACAATAACCTTCCTAGTATTATATGTTGATGACATACTACTGTTTGGAAACGACATTCCAACCATGGAAGGTGTAAAAACCTGGCTTGGAAGTTGTTTTTCCATCAAGGATCTTGGTGAAGCCGCCTATATTCTGGGAATAAAGATCTATAGGGATAGATCAAGATGGCTAATTGGTTTGAATCAAAGTGCATACATTGACAAAATCTTGAAAAGGTTCAAGATGGAAAAAGAAAGGTACTGTACCTATTCAGAGAGGGACAATATTGAGTAAGACTCAATGTCCAAGCTCAAAGGAAGAGAAAATTAGAATGAAGGCAATCCCATATGCATCTGCTATAGGATCCATCATGTATGCAATGATATGCACTAGACCAGACGTGTCATGCGCTTTAAGCATGACAAGTAGATACCAGCAAAATCCTGGTGATAGTCATTGGATGGCTGTCAAGAACATTCTAAAGTACCTAAGGAGGACTAAGGACATGTTCTTGATCTACGGATCTGGTGAAGAGGAACTCGTTGTAAAAGGTTACACGGATGTGAGTTTCCAAACCGATCGTGATGATTCACGATCTCAATCGGGGTACATCTTTATTCTGAATGGGGGAGCTATTTCTTGGAAAAGCTCAAAGCAAGAAGTCGTAGCGTTGTCCACTACAGAGTCAGAATACGTCGCTGCTTCAATGGCAGCACAGGAAGCTGCATGGCTGAAGAAATTCATAGCCGATCTAGGGGTAGTCCCTTCCATTCAGGATCCCCTAGAGATCTTTTGTGACAACGAGGGTGCGATTGCTCAAATCAAGGAACCTCGTGCTCATCAAAAGACTCGGCACATTGAACGGAGATTCAACTACATAAGGGATGAAGTTGAAAAAGGAAAGATATGTATTCGCAAAGTCCACACTGATAAAAACATTGCGGATCCACTCACAAAGCTCCTTGAAAAGGCAAAGCATGAAGGTCATGTTTGTGCCATGGGACTTAGATATTCTAGTGACTGGGTTTGATGTTGTATTTTGTATTTGGATATTGGAACTAATGTTATTTAACTTAATTGTATGGTTATAATTTCATTTGTTCTTCTATTTTAGCATGTTTAAATCCGTGAATAAATGATTATTCTCAACGTCCGTAGTCGATCATACTTGTGGGAAAAACCATGAATGTAAGACTATAATGAACTTGGATTGGTTGATATTCATAAGGTATGAATATAGAGCAAGAGGTTGCTACCAAAGGTTCATTGATGTCTATGGGATATAGATATTGGACTGACCCGCTCTCAATTATTTCTGCATGGAATCTTTCTGATTAGTCATAAGAGATTTTGAGTAAAGGCGAATATCATTGAATCCTCCGACCTGAGATACATATTGGGTCTTGATATCACCAAGTATTGTACTTTGACTTAGTCCTTTGCTGTTCTGAAAAGGCAGTACATAAGGCTGAGTTCAGGTATGACATAAGGTGATTGTGAGAGACGTATGTAGTCAAGATGGAATTTGTTCCTCTTATTCGTGAGAGTTAGATGTCTAAGGCCTGTTAAAGTTAAATCATCAGAGAATGACAAATTCTGTGTCTCTTGGATTTAACATGACATCTGTAACAAAAGGATAGATGATTAATTCACCTAAAACATTTTCAAGTAAGGTACTTGAAAAGGATGATGTTATTGAATGGCACTTAGTCATCACATTAGGGTAGCAAACCGTTGCTAGGCGTTATTTGCTGCTTTCATCAATCTTCTATGAATCTTGTGCAAGTGGGAGATTGAAAGAATTGATGCCCAAGATACATATTAAATTGATATGGCTAGTGTGATATGATCCAAGTCGGGTCATACCCAATAACAAGCCAAAACAAACACGACAAATATTTATTTGTTGATTAGATCAAAACAAATAAATATAACACCAATTTAGAAACCGGGTTTTCTAAATCATTGCTTTTGCAAATGAACAAGTTTAATATATATATATATTTGTTCATATGGGATTATTTGTTCATTTTTAAATTAGTTAAACAATGACAAATAATAGTGTGTGTGTAGTCATATAAAATTAAAATGGTTTAATTTTACATTATAAGGATGCAAGAGTATGTATTTTTTAAAACTTTTGAAACATGATGGAGTCCAAAGGGAGACAAAATCGGCCGCCCCTTTGTCTTGGAGATCCCCTTTTTTTGGTTCCAAGGCCATGCAATAACTCCACTCAAGCTCTCTCTTGCATACTCTTGATTCTCTCACACACACACAAGACAAGTTCGCTCTCTTTTCTTACTCAAGGATCTTGGTTTTGAGCAAAGAAATCCAGAATTTTCAGCTCAGCAAAGAAGTGTTCTTGGCTGAAAAGATCAACAAGAGGAGAGCTCTTCAAGTTGGTGTTGCAAGCCCTAGCAAACGAAGGTGTTTGTACAAGCTTGGGGTATCACTCCTTGAGGTTTTCTTGTTGAAAACTCAGCCACAAGTCATCTTTCACAGCTCTCATCTTTGGTTTTAGGAAGCTACAAGGTTGTATATTCTTCTAAGTTTCATATGTCCTTGTTGTATGCATTTGTATAATGATCCAGGCTTGGGGTTGTTTATTAAATGGGTTTAATAATCATCTTATTAACATGTTTTAAAATCTAAATCCGCTGCATTTTCATATACAACAAGAGAATATGAACTTTGATAAACATGTTAAAACCCCTACATGCATTAGTTGACCAATCTAGTAAGCCTTACTGCATTAGGAGTACCATCTTTGGCGAAGAGATAGATGTGACAACGGCAGACCTTCAACGTGTACTGGACCTAGGTGATGATGTGCTCACCCAACCAGGTTACACCCTCTGACTGTGAAGGGATGTTTCTCATGATGAAGTACTCTAGGGACATCATTGCAGGCGTGCTAAACAAAAGCAACCTTTGTCCCCAGTTCAAGTACTTAGCACACGTCATACTGAAGTGCATTGCTTCGAGAAGGGGTGGATTTGATGACTTATCAGACCAAATCCAAAAGCCTACTTGGCACTAGTGCTGAATAACCCCTTCAGCTTCTCCAACATGATTTCTCCTACCTGATCGAGAATATAGAGGCCAAAGGCAAAAAGGGATTCTACATGTACCCTAGATTTCTTTAGACGATCACGACAAGAAGCTCCCTTCTTTGCCTAAGGAGAGCCATGATGCGGTATCACTTGAGGTGATAGATGACACACACATTGGGCCGCATGATGGTGTACAAGGGGAAGTAGGTTAAGCCCCCTGTGAGGTGATTGTTTGGGCATCTGGCCCGGGAGGATTACGTGGCATTGGCAAGGCGTAAGTTGTGCCATGAGGAGAGTGATTCAGATGTAGAGCAGATTGCTCTTCCATCTCATGACTTCGAAGATGATGACAGTGGCGATGGTGGAGACTCTGGCCCCTCTTCTTCTAGGGCCACCACTACACATGTTACACCTCCACCACCCACTCATGGAGATGGCACCACAACAAGTTTTTATCAAGATTTCTACCCTCCTGATGAGGAGGAGGAGGAGTCTGAGGAAGAGTCTCTGGTGCGAACGGTGGGGAGCCGGGTCGTAGCCACAGAGAGAAGTATAAGGGCTGTTGGTGGATGCCAAGGGGAGTCCGGGGATGCTGCTGCTGCTGATACAGAACCATCATATACCCCAGACACGCCTTGCAACCAAGGGGGAGCCATAGTGCCTAAAGGCACAAGGAAGAAAAGAATAGCTCACCCCAATGGCAAGAAGGGGAAGAGACTAAAGTTCACATTGACCTCTGCTACAGCCTCAACCACTACCTCAGCCACTACTACTACCACCACCACTATCACCATACCACCAACCACCAATACTACCACCTCACCCACCACCATTACCACAACCAATCCACCACTTACCCACACCACTTCCACAACCACTACCGCTTACCCATCACCACCCACACATATACCACCTCCCATATTCACCACTGCCACTACCACCACCACCACCACTAGCCACCAGGCAGGACCATCATACCACCCATCTTTTCCCTCAGGACCACCTCTACCTCCCAATGGGGTAGAGAAACAGCTCTTAGCACTAAATCGTATGGTGCTGAAGTTGTTGGCTGCCAATGATGAGAAAACTACTCAGCTACGACATCTAAAGGAGCTAATTGCTACATAATCATAGTATATCTCTTAGCAGGCACAACAGATAGAGGAGCAGGCTCAGCATATGGGTCCTCAAAGTCAAGAGATTGCCCAACTCAAGGAGCAGAACGTGCTATCTACCAGAAGATCGAGGAGTTAGAGGATGCCAAAAGGACCATCATGCTCAAACTTAAAGGCACGAAGGATAAGCCTCTGAAGATCTGAGAGGGAGATGGTGATGATGGTGATGATGATGATAGTGATGATGATGATGATGATGGTGATAATGAAGGTAATGATAAAGAGGATGACATAGAGGGAGGTGATGATGAGGATGGAGGAGACATGAAGAAGGAGGAGACCATCTGCTTTGGGTGCCACACCAGCTAGTGAGAGGCGAACCAAGGAAAGTCAACACAAGGGTGCCTCAACACCATCCCCGACTGCAGAGAGCATATGATTCAGGACAAATGTAATACTTAGATCTTTCAGTATTCTGAACTTTTGTGTATTTGAATCTTGTATTAAAAGTTATGTAATGAATGTTTACGTATATATTTGATTATTTAACTATCTTGATTATCTACTAATGAATGATGTGTTACATGTTTTAAATCAAGCAGATCCAAACTACCAACGAGATGAATACGATGTTGCTCCCCTTCAACAGATCAAGACAAAAATCACAATGATTTTTGATCTGCAAGGGATAGTCAGGAGGTCTGTGAGTTGCACTCCTAAAGAAGGAGAAATAATTCACGACCTTACTGATGAACAACTGGCTGAAATGTTCCGACTGAATCCAGATGAGATCGTGAAGGATGCTCCTACGGTTAATGTGGACAGTGATGATGAGCTGAATGACGTAGACGAGATAGAGATTGAAGATGTCATGGCATATCATTATCCAGAGTATGCTAATAACGAGGGAAATGTGGTCCCCAATCTGGGTGACACTTTTGTCAGTGATACATTTGAAACACCGGATAAGATGGAGGAGGAGTCGGAGAAGAATAAAGATCAAGCCCAAGCCTCGGACGCCGATGTCAACATCAAAAAGGCTGAATGGGTGACATGTTTTGCAGAGATCAGAGCCCAACGCAGTGCTCCAAAGCCTAGTACCTACACCAAGCTCTACAAAGTGAAGAAGCATCTAAAGGTGTCAGGAAAGATTATAGCGTGGGCATACTTTGATGATCTAAATGTGTATGCTATCAAGAGAGAGAAGGGGATTGAGTACTTCAGATTCCCACATGATCCGAAGACTTTACCCGATTTTGAGCTTAACCAGCTAGCTAAATTGAAGCTGCTATATGCTGACCCTCGAAAGATGTCAGGCTGGTTTGAAGCAGCTTTGAAGAGAGAGTACCACACCAGGTGGGTCAACTTCAAACCTCAACACCAACGAGGTATATCAGAAGATCTGAAGTGGAGTCCTTCGCGCACAATGTCGAGAATCTCTCTAAGGGAAATGCCTTAGGACTTCAATCCACACTTTAAATGGTGGTACTACGATTGGAGAACAAGTGAGGCGGTCATAGTGTTGAACAGATATGGAAATATGGAAACAATCAGGGTGTTTGACCCAATGTGACTCACTAACTTGTCGGCTAATGATGTTTACACCTTATACAAGTGCCCACTGTTCTATGACGTGCAAGACATTATACAAGCCCTCCAGTTCCAAAACGTGATAAGACTCTGCTTTGCATTCGAAATACATGCAGGAGCTACAAGGGATGAGAAGTACAAGAAGTTTGAAGAACTGATGAAGAATGTTAGATAATAAAGTAAACTAGGTCCAAGGGGGAGTTTGTAGATACATGCGTACCTAGATTAGGATCTCAAATGTAAAATATCTTTCATGTCTTTCTTATATGTAATAGAATGGGTACTGAATGAAATATATTTTGTGGTTATGCTTATAATGTTAAATATTTCATTGCTTAATGTTTGATAACGCATATTGAACTAACTATATAGGCTTGTGGTTGTTTGAATAGATCTTAGTAAAGTAATGACTAAGAAACATATTCAACTTAGTTGTATGAAGTTTTCATGCGAATGGCCCATACTAATGGAACAAATGCATGAACAACTTCATGCTAATGAACCAGTCGCACGACTGAACCAGGAGACTGGATCAGTCGCACGATTGTGACATGAGATTGACTCAGTCGCACGACTGAACACTTAGTCGTGCGAATGGATCAACCGCATGACTCAATCGCAGGACTAAACCATGCTAATGGTTCAGTTGCACGAATGAGTAACCCTAACCTATAAATACCACTTATTTTGTGGAAAAACGAAACACTTCGAATACCTACATAATAAATCGTACCCTAGCCGTCCAGAGACTTCTTAGAACCTGTTCCAAGTTCATAGATCGCACTAAATCGGTTTGCAATTGTTCTTGACGTTTAGATAAAATATAAGATCGATTCTACGTGTGTTCTCATTGATTGGATCGCCAATCAAATAGGATTCCACGCTATTTGAGTTCGTATACACGTAAATCCATTAGTACTTCGTCGCGTACACGGTCCTAACAAGTTGTAATACATGTGACCTAGTTTAGGATCTCAAATGTAAAATGTCTTTCATGTCTTTCTTATGTGTAATAGAACGGGTACTAATGATATATTTTGTGGTTATGCTTATAATGTAAATATTTCATTGCTTAATGCTTGATAACGCATATTGAACTAACTATATAGGCTTGTAGTTGTTTGAATAGATCTTAGTAAAGTAGTGACTGAGAAACATATTCAAACTTAGTTGTATGAAGTTTTCACGAATGGCCCATGCTAATGGACCAAACGTATGAACAACTTCATGCTAATGAACCAATCGCATGACTGAACTAGGAGAATGGATTAGTCGCATAATTGTGACATGAGATTGACTCAATCGCATGACTGAACACTCAGTCGTGCGAATGGATCAACCGCATGACTCAGTTGCATGACTGAACCATGCTAATGGTTTAGTCGCACGAATGAGAAACCCTAACCTCTAAATACCACTTAATTTGTGGAAAAATGGAACACTTCGAATACCTACATACTATATCATACCCTAGCCATCCAGAGACTTCTTAGAACCTGTTCCAAGTTCATAGATTGCACTAAATCGGTTTGCAATCGTTCTTAACATTTAGATTAAATCTAAGATCGATTTGATGTGCATTCTTATTGATTGGATCACTAATCAAATAGGATTCCGCGCTATTTGAGTTGGTATACACGTAGATCCGTTAGTACTTCGTCCCGTACACGGTCCTAACAAGTGTAGATACATGTGTACCTAGTTTAGGATCTCAAATGTAAAATGTCTTTCATGTATTTCTTATAGTAATAGAATGGGTACTGAATGAAATATATTTTGTGGTTATGCTTATAATGTTAAATATTTCATTGCTTAATGTTTGATAACGCATATTGAACTAATATATAGGCTTGTGGTTGTTTGAATAGATCTTAGTAAAGTAATGATTGAGAAACATATTAAACTTAGTCGTATGAAGTTTTCATGCGAATGGCCCATGCTAATGGGCATACACATGAACCACTTCATGCTAATGAACCAGTCGCACGACTGAACCAGGAGGCTAGATCAGTCGCACGATTGTGACATGAGATTGACTCATTCGCACGACTGAACACTCAATCATGTGAATGGATCAACCAAATGACTCAGTCACACGACTGAACCATGCTAATGGTTCAGTCACATGAATGAGAAACCCTAACCTATAAATAACACTTAATTCTTGGAAAAACGAAACACTTTGAATAGCTACATACTAAATCGTACCTAGACGTCCAGAGACTTCTTAGAACCTTTTCCAAGTTCATAGATTGCACTAAATCAGTTTGCAATCTTCTTAACGTTTTAAATATAATTTTGATTTTATGTGCATTCTCACTGGTTGGATCGCCAATCAAATAGGATTCCGCACTATTTGAGTTGTTATACACAAAGATTAGTTAGTATTCATCCCATACATGATCCTAACATATACTCTATAAGCCTTAGCTTGGAATGAGTATCAATAAAGTAATTTGGTTTTCAAGAATGCAATATATTGCTTCTCAAGTTCTATTACAAATTGTTACAAAGCATAATGGAAAGTTACAAGTACTTGAGATACATTTACTACATCCTACAGTTGGCCATACTTTGAAAGCAGCTGGATAGATAAGGATCTCATAACCATGTTGACTGAATGGCAGGCTGAGCTTGTGATCTGCAAAGCCAGGGCAGAAAAATGTGTTCTTAAAGAAGAGACTTTCAAGAACATGATATCCTCATCCTTACATGCAAAATTTTGTTATCAGAAAAAGCAGGGACTAGGATCTTGTGAGATGGTTCCTCCACACACAATCTTGTCTGTAAGATCTCCTAGGTGTGAAACTTGTGAAGATGAGCTTCCCCTCATAGACCCCTTGACTGAAGATGATGAAAAGGAGATAGTGAAGAATGGCTCTGAGAAGAGTGAAGAAGAGCATTCTAAGAAGGGTTACCATCCCTTTGAGGAGAGTAAAACTATTGGATAACCATTTCCAAAAGAAGAACTTGATCAGAAAGAGCAAGAGAAAGGCAAAGAAAGCTCAAGAAATCAAGGCCACCTTCAACTCTATACAGAAACAAGTCTTTATATTTGTAGGATTTGAAGAGGTTAAAGCTGAGGACACAAACTTGAACTCTAACAACAAGAGTTCTAGTTCATGTCCAAACCATCCCATCATCAAGAAGAAGGCTGATAAGCTGTGCACCACGTTGTACAACATGAACCATCATGCTCCAAAGGTAGTTCTAACCCCACAAGACTTGCCACATCATATGAGAAGATGAGATAGAGAGTGAAAGTGGAAAAGTTGAGCCTTGTTCACAAAAGAAAACTCCTACAAGGAAGAAAATTGACTGTATTATCTGTGGGAGTACCTCTCATCTTGCTAAGGATTGTGTCTACAATCCAAAGAGTACTCTCCACATCACAAAGAAAGAAACTTCTAAGAGTTTGGAGAAGAAGAAGCAAGCTTCAGAAGGAAAATTTGTTTGCTTCGAAGCTCCAAAATAAAGTAGAAGACAAGTGGAAACTTGCCTTCGGAAGAAATTTTGGTCTCGGAGGAAGCATAACTTCGGAAGTACTGAAGCCTACTGTAGGGAAAGCAAGACATTCCAAAGGCCCATCATCAAAACTTCTGAAGTCAACAAAACTTTTGAAGTATTAAAGGTCAAGTCTAAGCTTCCAAAGGTAGTGTGGAAGTCAAAGAAAGACCAAGTGGCTGAGAGTTCTTCATCAACTTCAGCAAATGATCCTTCTAGCATAACTATAGGATCCATTACTATTGCATCATCTTCAACTTCTTTTGATGTGCCCAAGACCAATAAGGCTTGGGTTTCCAAATGTAACTAATCATTTTCTTTGTGTAGGAACAACTCAAGACAAACAAGAATGTCTGGATCATTGATAGTGGATGTTCCTGGCACATGAGAGGCAATAAGTCACTACTCCAAAATTTTGAAAGAATTCATGGAGAGCCAGTTGCTTTTGGAGAAAATTGTAGAGAATATATGAAGAGGCTGATGCAACCCAAACACCCAAAGTCTTTCCTGCATACTGCACAAGTACACTGAAGAATAATGCTTCGGAAGTTTCACACATGCAACAGGAATATTTTAAGTGTGAAATCTTCTGAGCCAAGACAAATATCTTCCGAAGCCAAAGATGAAATCTTTCGAAGCTTCAATAGACAAAGTCTTCCGAAGCCAACACTTGAAGACAGATTTCTTCTGAAGACTCTTAACAACATGCTTTATCTGATGTACTTTTCCTTAAAGTTGGATCCTTTCCGCTACAACTCTATAAAGTCACCAACTTACATGGGTTGGTGAAAAGGTCCATGCTTTTGGTAACTGTATATTGAGGTCTTGAGTCTGCAACTTTCTACTTCATGTACTGTATCCTTCTTGTAATAGATAAGAATGTGAGCTATGGCATTCATAGTCACTAGTCAAAAGGCAATTAGTCAATTGTATCCAGCTGGCCTTCAAAGTATGGCTAGCTGTAGGATGTAGTATAAGTATCTTAGGTCTTGTCTCTTTCATTTATCCTTTGTAACACTTGTAATAGAACTGAGAAAGCAATATACTGTTTGAAACCATCTACTTATGTATCTTGTTCTCTTGTTCTGTCTCTTATTTACTACTTGTGTTCTTAGTATCATCTATTGTGGTTAATCCAGTTCACTGTTTGATTAAGTATGTTGCTCTCCTCTTGTGTTGTTGTGTTGTAAGTGACCACCCTTCACCTGTCCTGCATTTGGTATCAGAGCTTTCCAGGCTCTTAATATAGATCTCACCATCTTAAGATCCTTCACACACACAAATACTCAACTTTTAAGTGGCAGCCATTTCCAAAAGTGATATGGAAGCTGGAACCATGAATAAATCCCCATTGATCACTCTTGATGACTTTGACACCTAGTGCCTGAGAATGGAAGGTTTCATCAGGTCTCTAGACTCAAGAATGTGGGAGTCTATTGAGAATGGACCATACATACCAAGCACCTCTTCAGCTACTGGTGGTGGTATGATCCCCAAGGCTGTGGCAAACTAGTCTGATGAAGACAGGAAGTGGTAGAGATTGATAGAAAAGCCATGACATCTCTTCAGATACTATTCTAAACTCTATATATAGAGGTTTCAAGAAATGCAAAACAACTAGCAGTTGTGGGATGCATTGAAACTGATGTATAAGGGTTCCTCTGAAGCTAAGGAGAACAAGAAGGATCTCCTGAAACAACATTTGAAACTTTACCTTCAAAGCAGGTGAAAACATGACTCGGCAATACTTCAAGTGTGATAAGATTATGACTACCTAGTGGATGGAACCAATGAGCCAAGATTAGAAAAACCTCTAAGTCCCACATGATATCACAACAACTGCTGAAGGCTTCATCAGCAGTTCGACAAGTGCTGAAGACTTCAACAGCTGAAGATCAAGTACTTAAACTTCAACAGCTGAAGACTAAAGTGCTGAAGTCCAACAGCTGAAGAACACAAGTGCTGAAGCTGAAGACCAAGTACTGAAGGTCAACAGCTGAAGAATACAAGTGCTGAAGCTGAAGCTGAAGACCAAGTACTGAAGTTCAACAGCTAAAGAGTCCACAAGTGCTGAAGATCAACAACTGATGTACAAAGTCTGAAGACAAAGACTGAAGACATCAGCTGATGACATCTACTGAAGTCATCAGCTGATGAAACGTCTGAAGTTCAAGTCTGAAGACCAAGTGCTGAAGTTTCAGTAGTTTGTCACAACAGCTGAAGAGTAACTTCTCAGTAGTGTGTTTATCAGTAGTTTTATGTTTTTACTTTCAGTTTTTTTGTAAAACGACTGAAGAGCTTGTTCTTCAGTTGTTGTAGTTCAGTAGTTTTATCAGTAGTTTTGTAATAAGAAACACTTAGCTTCTTGTAAGAAGATGTCAGCTGCTTGACATCTTCAGTAGTTTAGTGTTTCAGTAGTTTGTTAAATAACGGTTAGATGTCACTATCAAGTGACATCAGTACGTCATCTTTCCTTATATAAGGAAGAATGACCTAAATTGTAATTTGGAAAGAAGCCGAAAGCCAAAGCGTGTGATTGAAAGAATATTCTTTTGCAGAAACTTCTCTCTCTATAACTAATTCTGTTCATTGCTATATCTTGGTATTCTTGCTCGAATTATGCTAGTTGGTACTCTATTCCGCTACTGAAATCATTCGAATCAATCAAACTAGATGCTGAGATCTTATCAAATGGTATCAGAGCTGGTTAATCATTGATCGATCTAACATTGATCATTGAAACTGCTCATTTGCTAAGTTTGATCGAACTAGCAAATTCGCACGAATCTGTTATAGAGATTGAAGTTCTGTCGTTTTGGCTATTTAATGAGGTTCTTAGTGGTTTGAGCTAAATTTGTTTTGCTTATCTTGAATTTATCTAATTTTCGAAAATGACTACACCTTCTAATGATCCACACAATACTGGTTCCTCAACCAAGCCTCCGATGCTGGTAGGAATGAGTATAACATTTGGCAACGAAGAATGCTCCATCACCTGTCTGTCAATAGTTTAGGTTGTTGGACATCTGTGGTACATGGACCACATAAGCCATGGTGAATCATCCGGAAACAAATCAGTTGATTCCAAAGAAGAAGGAACAATACTCTGATGAGGACAAGAAGTTGTTTGAGATTGATGCTAAAGCCCATGGAATTCTGGCCATGGCACTGCCTAATGAAATCTTTATGCATCATGAAACTGCTCATGACCTTTGGAATGCACTGAAAGAACAATTTGGTGGCACTGATGAGGTCTTAGCAAACAACAGGGAAATCCTCCTCGCCCAACAGTATGAGACTTTTGCTCATAGAAAGGGTGAGACTCTGACTCAGCAGTTTGAGCAGTTTTCATGTTTAATCTCTGAGTTGAAAATGGTTAAACATGAATATACCAAAAGCCAATGAACCACAGATTCCTCAGATCACTGCCTGAGAGATGGGACACATATACAATTGTCCTACGCTCCAGTGCAAATCTGGATAGTCTATCTCTCACCCAACTTCATGGAAACTGCTTACATTCGAAAGAGAGATAGAGCAGAAAAGGAAACTGGCTTCATCTGGTAAGCTCACTGAAGACTTTGTACCAGGCAACACTGCCTTGGTTGGTCATGAGTCAGAATATGCTTCATCTGAATGCCAGTATGATGAGCATATTGATTTCTCTTCAAACACTTCTGATTCTGCATTTGTGAGTGTTGATAGTCAGTTTACTGGGTGTAATAATGACAATCTATGCTTCATCATGGATGATCTCAAGGGGATTGCTGATGATGACTTAGAAGAGATGGATATTTTGAGCCAAATGGCCTTGATAAATATCAGATCTCAGAAGTTCTACAAAAGAACTGGAAGAAAGTTCCCAGGACTCTCTGGCAAAACAAAGTTGGTTTTGACAAGAGTAAGTTGAGGTGTCACAAATGCCACAGGCTTGGACACTTTGCTAGAGAATGTAGATCTGGATCTAATTCTTCTGCACCTTTTGTGACTTTCCCTGGCAATAGTCACACACAGAGGGCAACATCCTGTCAATTCTGGTCATCATTCTCAACCACAATCTCCTGCATATTTTGTTCCTCAGGGTCCAATGCCATATCCTTACCCTTGTTATTACATGCCACAAACCAGTCAGGTTCAAGCACCCATTGCTCAACAACCACATGCTCTTCCTGAGCCTCAACCATCTCAATCTCATCAACCTCCTCAACCTCAACAACACAGCTTCTTCACCCCTGGAGTTGTTGACTGGAGCAGTTTACCAGATGACATGTCTGGTCATGAACAACTGTTCACAGGTGCTGGTCAACATGGTGGTGACAGTCCTTTTGGGAATCTGGCACTTATGGCTCTGGAGTCTGCAGATGGATCATCCTCAAATGCCTCTTCATCACAGGTATCACAGGTATCCTCTGAGGCTAAGGCCAAATTATGTTCTGAAACATGCATAGCAGCATTTGCCTCTATTAGAGAAGCAAATGTAGCTTTAATAATAAGAACAATAGAGCTAGAAAAGATCATTTCCAAAAGAAAAGCTGAGTTTGAGTCTATGCTTAAAGAGAAAAATGATGAGATTTATAAACTTAAATGCCAAATCACTGATGATAAGGCTAGGGAAGAGGTACTTTTAGAAAAGTACAAAGACCTCAAAGAAACCCTTGCAGTCACCCAAGTAGAGTGTGATCGATGGGTACAATCATGCAAAGGTTTTGAAATGCTTCTTAGTAAGCAATCTGCTTCCAATGTGAAGTTTGGCATTGGTTATAATCACACTGCTCCTCCTACAGATTTTGCTTCAAGAGCAGAAGTGAAATCTGATGGAGAAAGCATAACCAATCCACCTCATCATGTGATTCACTTTCTGATAGAGCACCATCAGAAGTTGAAGTTAGTATTATTCCCTCGTTGAACCTATCAGCTGATCTTGATGGTTCAAATACTGACACTCATGATCAAAGAGTTCAACTCATCTCAGGATTATCTGGAAGATACAAAGAGACTGGAACAAAGCTGATTAACACTAAGTTCAAACTCCAACTACTGTCAGCACTGAGAGAAGAAAACTGTCAGTAGAAAGGGTTTGAAGACTACTAAAGAGGAAGTCAAGAAAGCAAATAGTGCTTCCAAAGTGCTGAAGAACAAGTCTTCAGTAGTTTCATTCTCTTTAGTTGATGATCAACATAAGATGAAGAAGAAACCATGTGAAATATGTGGTTTGTTCAATCATCTTACAGATGATTGTTGGTACAAAAGAGGATCCAAACTCAAACATAAAGAGGAAATTAAAGAGAAAATGGTTAAAATGAAAACTGAGTTTGAAGCCACATTTGTACCAGCAACATCAAATCCTGTAACCCTTAAGTCCAAAAAGAAATCCAAAAGGAAGGGTTAAACAGGTAACAGCTGAGATTGCTCAAAAGAAGAAGGTGCAACATAGGAACTTATCAAACTCCAATGCCAATGTGTCTGGAGAGCTGAAAGCTTTATCACAAAATCAGACACAGCTGGTTATGATGGTTCAACATCTATTGGGAAGAGTTAACCAATTAGATGTTCCTATGTTGAAACCACAGAAAAGGAGGTCCAAGCCAAAGGATTCCTCTTCTTCACCATCTTCTTCCTCTCAGGCTGTTGTTTCCAACAAACCTGTTAGTTTACCATCTGTTGATGAGAACAGGCCCAAAACCAAAAAGGTTTGGGTCTCAAAATCTAACTAATTTGTTGTGTTTTGCAGGGTTCTTCAACATGCCACAGAGGCATCTGGTATGTAGACAGTGGAGGATCCATGCATATGACAGGAACAGATCACTTCTTAATGACTACTCTCAAGGAAGGAAGGGGTTTGTGTCATTTGGCAATGATGCAAAGGGTTACATCATCGGCAAAGGCTTTGTTTCCAATGGGAAATAAAGTTTGATGATGTTAACCATGTGGAAAATCTCAAGTACAACCTCTTGAGTGTCAGTCAAATGTGTGACAAAGGCCATGTTGCTCTTTTCACCAGTCAGAACTGTCGGATTCTGTCATCCAAAGTTCTAAGTTTGATTGATAAGGTGTTGGATGAATACACTCTCCTAAAGGCCAACAGGACAGGAAGAGTGTATGCCTTAGATCTTTCCAAGAAAATAGATCTCAAAGGCCATCCTTGCCTATTTTCCAAGGCTTCCCCTCAAGAATCTACTCTATGGCATAGAAGGCTGGGTCATGTTAATCTCAAAACATAAATCAGCTGATAAACCATGGTTTAGTAAGGGGACTGCCTATGAAGGAGTTCAAATGTGAAGATAACTACACTGCTTGTTTAAAGGAAAACAGCACAAAGCTTCATTTCCCTCCATAGAAGAACCTAAGTCCACTGCCTGCTTACAGCTTCTTCACATGGATCTCTTTGATCCTGTGAGAGTGATGAGTATGGCTAAGAAGAATACTGTCTGGTAATTGTGGATGATTACTCCAGATTTGTATGGACTTTCTTCTTGCATTCAAAGGATGAGGCAGCTCATAAGATTATCAACTTTGTGTTGTATGTTGAGAAGCAGTATTCCCTCTCAGTCAAGTGTATTAGAAGTGATAATGGAACAGAATTCAGAAACAATACACTTGATGAGTTTTACCTCTCAAAGGGAATCAAGAGGCAGTTTAGCATTCCAAGAACTCCTGAACAAAATGGAGTAGTGGAGAGAAAGAACAGACCCTTATTGAAGCTGCAAGGTCCATGTTGGCTGATTCTGGACTGCCAATGACTTTTTGGGCTGAAGCTGTCAATACAGCTTGCTATGTACAGAATAGAGTTCTAGTAAATCAGAGGTTTGATGAAGACTCCATATGAAGTTCTTCATCATTTGGCCCCTCTAATTTCATTCTTCAGAGCTTTTGGGTGTCCTTGTTTCATTCTCAACACACGGGATCAACTCCAAAAATTTGATCCTAAGGTGGATGCAGGGTACTTTGTTGGTTATTCATCAACTTGCAAAGCTACAGAGTCTTCAACTGCAGAACAAAGATGGTTGAAGAGACTCTACATGTTAAGTTTAATGAATCTCCAAATGACAAGATTTCACAAAGCCCTGTGGAGCTATTTGATTTGGACATACTGCAATATGTTCCTTATCAAACTCCTGGTGTTGCTCCTGTCAACAGTTCACCACCTGATGGTACTGCTGCTGTGCTGATGATGATGATGATAGCAATACTCACCTCTTCAGGTTTAGTGACCACACTGCCTGTGTCCTCTAAACCTGATGCTCCTGTAGCTTCAGTAGCTTCATCCACAACAAGTGCTGATGAGATTTCTGCATCTTCAACTTCATTTGAGTTGCCACCATCTACATGGTTTCAAGAGTCTACATCAACATCTGTTGCTGCTGAAGGTTCTACAAACACTTGCACTGATCTCATTGCTTATCAAGAGCTGAAGAATCACCCAATGTCTCAAATCATTGGTGATATCAATGCTGGAGTTTCAACCAGAAGTCAATTGTCCAATTTCTGCTTCTATGCTCTCTTCATCAGTCAGCTAGAGCCAAAGAATTATCATGTTGCACTTAGAGACAATGGCTGGGTTGAAGCAATGCAGCTTGAGCTTCTTCAGTTCAAAAAGCAGCAAGTGTGGGAGCTTGTTCCTCTTCCCCCAGGTAAGTGTGCAATAGGCACTAAATGGGTGTTTAGGAATAAAACATATGAAAATGGTCTTATTGTTAAGACCAAGGCCAGACTGGTTGTTCAGGGGTTTGCACAAGAAGAAGGTATTGATTATGATGAAACTTTTGCCCCTGTAGCCAGACTGGAGGCAATTAGATTGTTCTTAGCCTATGCTGCACTCCACAATCTTAAAGTTTTTCAAATGGATGTTAAAAGTGAATTTTTATATGGTAAAATAAAAGAAGAAGTTTATGTGTGTCAACCACCAGGTTTTGAGGATAATAAAACACCCAGAATGGGTATACAAGCTTGATAAGGCTCTTTATGGGTTGAACAAGCTCCTAGAGCCTGGTATGAGACATTATCTAACTTTCTTCTGCAAAATAATTTCACTAGAGGCTCCATAGATAAAACCTTATTTATTAAGAAGGTGGATCAGCATAAGCTACTTGTTCAAATTTATGTTGATGATATTATATTTGCATCCTCTGATCCCTAGTTGTGTGATGATTTTACAAAATTAATGCAAAGGAAGTTTGAAATGAGTGCAATGGGAGAATTACAGTTCTTTCTAGGCTTGCAAATCAAACAAAAAGCTGATGGAATTTTCATTCATCAGTCTAAATATACAAAGATCTTTTAAATAAGTTTGATTTACAAAACTGTAAGCCCTGTTCTACTCCCATGTGCAACACCACACAATTGGATATTGATCAGAGAGGTTAAGCTGTTGATGAAACGCTTTACAGATGTATGATTGGGTCCTTGATGTATTTAATTCTAGAACAGATATTATGTTTGCTACATGTGTTTGTGCTAGATTTCAGGCTGCACCTAAAGAGTCTCATCTGATTGCAGTCAAGAGGATCTTTAGATATTTGCAAGGTACACAATCTCTAGGTTTATGGTATTCCACTGGGCACTCTTGCAAATTAGTTTCTTTCTCTGATAGTGACTATGCAGGGTGTAAGTTAACTAGGAAATCAACCTCTGGTGGATGTCAATTCCTAGGCAACTGTTTGATTTCTTGGCAGAGTAAGAAACAAACATCTGTTGCTACATCCTGCTGAAGCCGAGTACATTGCTGCTGCAAGTTGTACATCCCAAGTACTCTGGCTTCAGAATCAACTTTTGGATTATGGCATTACAGAGACTAAGACTCCGTTATTAATGGATAGTGCTTCAGCTCTTTGCATTGTCAAAAATCCAGTCCAGCACTCTAGGACCAAACATATAGAAATTAGACATCATTTTATAAGAGATTGTTTTGAAAAGGTCTAATTAATCCTATGTTTGTGCCTAGTGCTGATGAGCTTGCAGACATTTTTACTAAGCCTTTGGATAGTTCAACTTTCCACAACCTGGTGTTAAGGCTTGGTATGCTGCAGCTAGAATAAGTGACAACTATTGATGATCTCAGTAATAAGTACTGATGATCATTGGTAACCATGTCACATATAAGTACTGATGATCATTGGTAACCATGTCACATATAAGTACTGATGAGTTCCTTTACCCTCAGTAGTTTTTATAACTACTGAAGGCTAAATGCCTCACAAGTACTGAAGTACTTTATCTGTTCTAAACTACTGATGTAGTTACAACTACTGAAATCAGTAAAAACAGATAAGTACTGACGTCCTATGAAACACCTGAAAAGCATATGAAAAGTCTGATGAGTAAGTGTTGAGGACAGTATGAAACAGCTGAAAAGCTAAGAATTGATGAAAACAGCTGATGAGTAATTTCTCTTCAGTTGTTTCTACAACTGCTGTTTCTAAACACTGAAGCAAGACCACAGTCTTCAGTAGTTTCACAACTACTGATAACTAATACCAAGTCTTCAGTTGTTTACAACAACTGATGGCAAAACCACTGTCTTCAGTAGTTTCACAACTACTGATGACAAACACCAAGTCCTCAGTTGTTTACATCATATGAAGTCAAAACCACGACCTTCAGTAGTTTCATAAATACTGATGGTTAACACCAAGACTTCAGCTGTTTCAACGTCTGATGGTCAAAACCAAGTCTTTAGTTGTTTTATAACACCAGATGACAACACCACCACTGTCAGTCGTTTTAAACCTCTGAAGGTTAATACCACGTCATCAGTAGTTTCAAACAGCTGATGACCACACCAAACCTTCAGTAGTTTTCTTTCAGCTTTTTCCCTATCCTATCTTCTTCTTCTTCTCAAACGTTCCATTAGCCGTTCTTCGGACCTTCATACTTTCAAAAATGGCAACCATGAGTCTAAAACCCAGACATAATTGCGTCGCCTACCTCACGAAATCGGCCTTCTGGACAAATTTTGATCACGCCATAGACCTAATGGCTGATTCTCAGTATAGTACTGCTCTGCTCTTAAACCCGACCATCTACCCAGAGTCACTAAGTCAGTTTTGGTCCAATGCCTACGTTCACACTGATGTGCCTTCCGGCCAAATTTCTGTTCGGTCATTGGTCAACCAAAAACATGTAGAGGTTACACCTGATAGCATTCGTCGAGTGCTAAATTTACAAGATGCTACTGTATGACTGAGTACCCGAAGCACAACTGATATGTCCTTCATCAACAATGGGTACGACGAAATCTTCGAGCTGCTACCATACTGAAGAAGAACTTCCCTGATGCTGAAAGACTGATATTTCATATGGTGAATGTTTGCTTAGCCTCGAAGACATCCTCATGGGATCAAATGTCTTCCCGGTGGCAACAGGTATTATATTCAATTCTAGAACACCAACCTTTAAATTTTTCACAAATTGTGTTTCTAGAAATCAAAGATCTGGCACAGAAACCTGTGGAAACAGATGGCTATTATATCCAATGTTTCTGATGGCCATAATTTTAAATGAATTACAAACTGATGGCCTTGTTGGCTTGGAGTCCCTACACCAGCTGTTCTAGCTGAGGTATACTCCAGGCATAACTTCGACCAATCTCTCAAAGAAGCTGGCCATTTGCTCAAACCCAGGCAAAGGAACCCACAGCTTCAACTGCCAGATCCAAAGTCCCCACCAAGCCAAAATCCAAACCCAAACAAGCTAATCAGGGAGATGAGTCCCCTGATGATGCTCCTATACCACCCAACAGGATAAACCTACTGGTTCAAACCCTCCAGTAGTGTTAAAGACTCAACCAGCACAGCCGCACAGGTATCCTCTCAAAAGGATCCTGTTGCAACCACTTCAGGGGAAACCACATTACTGAGACCTCTCTCACTTGAGGAGGTTATCATTGAAGAGCATCCCTCTCCCCGGATGCAATCAGCTTCTATCCCCTCTCCCCATGCAAATGCCCCCCAAAGTCCAACCATTATAATTGCTAATGTGCTGACTCAGCTGCATGCCTCTCCTCCTCCCCTACAACCACCACAAAGGGGAGAACAACAGCAATTGAGGAAGAGGATACACATGCTTCTGACAACCCACAGCACCGGGGTTTAAATGTTTATATCTCCTGGTGTGGATATGGAGATCAGAACATCTGGTGAGGCTGCCACCCTCTCTCTGAATCAGCATAATCAGACTGAGGTTGGTAACATAACTAAGACCTCACCAGAGGCAACAGCTGATGAAGGACATAGTCCTGAGGCTGGAAGTCCCCAGTTCCAAGACAAGGGGCACATGCTACATCTGGTCTACACCCAGTGCATGTACATCCTGCTACAAGCAGGAGGTCAGGTGATTCAGCATCTGCTGATGATGACCTGGGCTTCTTTTATGATGTTCTTGCCCAGAACATAATCCTAGAGGAGGAAGTCAGTAGGCTGCAAAAACTACTTGACCAACTCTCTCAGGGAGAAAGACCATCTACCACCACATCAACCCAACAGATGGCACCTTCCTCTGAAGGTCACTTAAACACATAGCCACTCAAAGAATCTTAGCCACCTGCCTCTGTTTCTGGCACCATTTCTCAGGACCAAAACCCCCCTGAGCAAATGGATGCTATCCCTCAAAATCCCCTATCTCTCATCACACCGCAGATAACTGAACTTGTCATTAAAACTGTTGATGAGAGACTTTCTTCTGTCTTACAACCTATGGTGGAGGATGTACTGAGCCAAAAGCTTTCTGCTGATCAACCCTTAAAACCAATGCACCCAAAAAGGGGGAGATTCCAACAGTGAAAGCTAAAAAAGAGGATGGAGAAGGAGAAAGAGAAAGAGAAGGACAAAGAAGTGGAAATAGAGAAGGACTGTGTGTATGATCGAGAAAGAGAAGGAGAATGAGAATAAGAAGGGAGCTGAAAAGGAAAAATACATGAAAGTCAAAAGGATTTTCATGTCACATATAAGAAAAAGAAAGTGCTGAAAAAGAGAAAAACTTGAATGAAATGGTTAAAGAGGCTGATGCTGAACACAGCAGATCAATGGACAATATCATTGATCAGCTGGTTAGGCAAGGTTTCAATACTGAAAAGTTGGACTCTGAAATAAGAAGATTAGAGATCGAAGAGATTCAACAAAGATGGGCCAGCTACAGCACAATGGATAGAGAAAGACTTGAGATCATGATCAGATTTATCAGCAAATACCTTGGGAGATCATTGATCGAAATAAAATCATGGACCAGGGACAGCATCTTGGCCATAACCTCAAAGATCTGTTCGTCTGAGGCATATACTAAGGGATTAGTAATAGAAGCTTTGAATGAAGCAGGAGCAGGGAGCAGGACTGAGCTAGCCAAACACTCAAAAGCCACACTCACCTCCAAAATGCTAACTCAGCCTGTCAACATTCCCTCTCTAAAACAACCACAACCACAACCCACAAAACCAACTCCCTTACCCTCAAAACCAACAGCCGATGATGCACCTAAGCAGAAGAAGAGAAAGGTGTTGAGGCTGGAAGAAGAAGAAGAAGATGATGATGAAGACAGGCTGCCGATCTCAGCTGTTCTGTAGTTGCCTAAGGCCAAAGATCTCTCTCTTGCAATAACTCCTGAGCAACAAGAGATGCAATCAAAGTGACATTGGAAGAAGAAGAACAACACAGATTGCACGATGAAGAGTTATTGAGGAGAGTAGATAAAGCATATGCAGCCACTTCCTCCATCATTAATATGAAAAAACAAGCTCAGAGGATTATACTCTTAGACATACTTTTCAGTATGTGAAAGAAAGAGTAAGAATTTGGCCTGATCCTAGGGTGGCTCATAGAATACAAAAGAAAAATATCCCTCAGAGATACAATGGGCAAGTGAAAAAGATTGTAGATGAAGTGATCTCCTTAGCCCTTGTAGTCTCACCCTGGGAAATCCTGGAAGATTTCAAAAAGGCCTACACCTCAAACATGCCCTCACAAAAGATGCTGGAGAACAGAATGATCAAAAAGGGGCTGGTGTATAAGAGGCTGAATGAGATCAGAAAGGATGAGTTACCACTGCCGTTAGAAGGGCATCATCCTGATGAATTTGCTTACAGACAGATTACAATAGTGGTACTCAAAAATGGAAAACAGGTCAAATTCCTGTCTGAGTACTATGGGCCAGAAGGATTCTTCGATGGTGATGTAGAGGAGCTCACCATGGAGGAACAAATTGTATTTTTGGAGGCCTACACCAGGGAATCCTACAAGCTCATAGTTGGGAAGTATGTCTCATGGATGGGGGAACAGCTCAGTGTCCAATTCCCCAATACAGAGCTCCCATCCATACATTGCCAACCAAATCATTAGAGACTCATTCCCAGGCCAGTGCTTATATGGGTCATCTTCTCAACTGATCAAGAGAAAAAGACCAACCATTCTGCCAATAATAAGTGGGAAAATAAATCAATTAGAGGTTGGTTTCATTGGTTCAGGGGGAGTTTGTTGGACCAAAAGAACCAATGAGCCAAGATCAGAAAACCTCTAGTCCCACATGATATCACAACAACTGCTGAAGGCTTCATCAGCAGTTCGACAAGTGCTGAAGACTTCAACAGCTGAAGATCAAGTACTTAAGACTTCAACAGCTGAAGACTAAAGTGCTGAAGTCCAACAGCTGAAGAACACAAGTGCTGAAGCTGAAGACCAAAGTACTGAAGGTCAACAGCTGAAGAATACAAGTGCTGAAGCTGAAGACCAAAGTACTGAAGTTCAACAGCTAAAGAGTCCACAAGTGCTGAAGATCAACAACTGATGTACAAATTCTGAGACAAAGACTGAAGACATCAGCTGATGACATCTACTGAAGTCATCAGCTGATGAAACGTCTGAAGTTCAAGTCTGAAGACCAAGTGCTGAAGTTTCAGTAGTTTGTCACAACAGCTGAAGAGTACTTCTTCAGTAGTTGTGTTTATCAGTAGTTTTATGTTTTTACTTTCAGTAGTTTTGTAAAACGACTGAAGAGCTTGTTCTTCAGTCGTTGTAGTTTCAGTAGTTTCTTATCAGTAGTTTTGTAATAAGTAAACACTTAGCTTCTTGTAAGAAGATGTCAGCTGCTTGACATCTTCAGTAGTTTTAGTGTTTCAGTAGTTTGTTAAATAACGGTTAGATGTCACTAACAAGTGACATCAACCTACGTCATCTTTCCTTATATAAGGAAGAATGACCTAAATTGTAATTTTGCGAAAGCCATGCCAAAGCTTGTGATTCAAAGAAATATTCCTTTTGCAGAAACTTTCTCTCTCTATAACTAATTCTGTTCATTGCTATATCTTTGGTATTCTTGCTCGAATTGTGCTAGTTGTACTCTATTCCGCTGCTGAAATCATTCGAATCGATCAAACTAGATGCTGAGATCCTATCCGATAGCTCCTCCACACACAATCTTGTCTGTAAGATTACCTAGGTGTGGAACTTATGAAGATGAGCTTCCTCTCATAGATCCTTTGAGTGAAGAGGATGAAGAAGTGATAGTGAAGAATCTCTCTGAGAAGAGTGAAGAGGAGGATTCTCAGAGGGCCACTATCCTTCTAAGGAGAACAAGAAGACTGTGATGACCAAGTCAATGAGAAAGAACTTTATCAGAAAGAGCAAAAGAAAGCTAGGAAGGCTCAAGAGCTCAAGGCTACTTTTGACTCTAAGTAGAAACAATTTTTTATCTCTGCAGGGTTTGAAGTAGAAAAGACTGAAGACATCAACCTAAGCTCTTCTGCTAAGAGTTCTAGTTAATGTTTAAATCATCTAAGTACCAAGAAGAAGGTTGATCTGCTGTGTACCACTACTACATGGCCTGGACCATCCAACTCCAAGAAAAGTCCTAAGCCCAAAAGGACTATCTCAACATCTGCAAAGATGAGGGTGGAGAAAGGATGTGACCAAAGTCAGTCTTGTTCCTAGCAAAAGCTCTTGGGAAGAAGAAAATAGAGTGTCATGTGTAAATGTACTGCTCATCTTGCTAAGGATTGTCCATACAATCCTAAAGGTACTCTTCACATGACCAAGACAAGTAAGTCTTGGGTTTCCAAATGTAACTAATCATTTTCTTTGTGCAGGGACAGCTCAAGACAAACAAAAATGTCTTGATCATTGACAGTGGCTGTTCCAGGCACATGATAGGCAATATGTCACTACTCTAGAACTTTGAAAGGATTGATGGAGGGCCAGTTGCTTTTGGAGGAGATGAAGGTGGTTACATTTCTAGAAGGGGCAAGGTCAGCAATGGTAAGCTCAGCATTGAAAAGGTAAACTTTGTCAAGGAGCTTGGGTACAATCTTCTGAGTGTATCCTAATTTTGTAATCAGAGTCAGAACATGCTCTTTACTAAGCATGTGTGCATTGTTCTCAAGCCAAGGGTGGTCATATTTTATGAGCATATTCTACTTAGAGCCCCCAAGAAAAGGAACATGTACAAGATGGACTTGCAAGAAACCTCTCCCTCTAGAGAAGTTTCATGCTTTCTGTCTAAAGCCAATAGTGATGATTCTTTTCTATGGCATAAAAGAATGTGCCATGTAAACTTTAAGAACATGAATAAACAAATTAAGAATGATTTGGTAACTGGAATGCCAAAGAAAGAGTTTACAAGTTATGATCATTGTGTTGCATACCTGAAAGGGAAGCAACATAAGGTATCTCACAAGCCTAAGGAAAGAAACTCCATCACTACACCCTTACACTTGTTACGTATGGATCACTTTGGCCCCACCAGTGTAACGAGTCTAGGAAGGACCTCTTACTGTTTAGTGATCATAGATGAATTTACAAGATTCACTTGGGTCTTCTTCTTAGAACTAAGGATGAGACTCCTAAGATTCTGAAGAATTTCATCCTAAAGATTGAGAATCAATCTGATCACAAGGTAAAAATCATAATATGTGATCAAGGAACTAAATTCAAGAACCAAATCCTTGATACATTTTGTGATGAAAAGGGTATTACAAGACAATATAGTGCTCCCAGGACTCCTCAGCACAATGGTGTTGCTGAGAGGAGAAACAGGACACTTATTGAAGCTGCAAGAACCATGCTGTCTGACTCTAAGCTGCCCATCACCTTTTGGGCAGAGGCAGTCAACACTGCCTGCTATGTGCAGAATACAGTTTTAGTGGTTAAGACTCATGGCATGACACCTTATGAACTTTGGCATAAGAGGAACCTTTCATTTGTTTTCTGTGGTCATTTGGATGTCCTTACACCATCTTGAATACCAAATATCAAACTTCCAAATTTGCTGAGAAATCAGATGATTGACACTTTATTGGATACTCTTCCCAAGCTAAAGCTTATAGAGTATACAATATCAGAACTATAATTGTTGAGGAGTCAGCGAATGTGACTTTCAATGAACGTACACCCTGTGTAGCTAGTTCTAGTCCTAGTTGGTTGTTTGATTTTGATTTAGTTACCAACTGTTTTAACAAATCTTGTGAGATTGTTTCAGGATCTGCAGTCATCCCATTAACAGGTGATCCTGATCCAAGATTTGAGCTAAAAAGACCATCAAGTAATACATCTTCAGCACCAGTTGAACTACTTTTGCAAATGAAGTTTCTATTAGCACCACAATGACAAACTCAACTGATACATCTGGGATGCCTTCAAATTCTAGCTCAGAGGCTCCATAACCAGATGAAGATACTTCAAATGTAGAAGAAAACAATGGAGGTGGTGATAGTGATCAGGAATTTCTTGATGCTGATAACCACTCCATAGATAACAACATCAATGATGTCACACACTCATTGGATCAAGTTTCTCTTGATAAGTGTGCTGATGTATTGGGAGAAACATCTATGCTAGATCTAAATTTTTCTAGTTTAGATCCCTCTCAACACTTGTTGTGATCCCTCAGCTAAAGATCCATAAGACTCACCCCACCACAAACATCATTAGAGATGTTGTCACAGGGGTAAGAACAAGAGGACAAACCCATGAAGCAAATGTTTGTCTTCACTCCTGTTTCTTATCCCAGATAGAGCGAAAAAAATTAATGAGGCTCTACGAGATGGAAGTTGGGTTAAAGCTATGCAACAGGAGTTGCTTTAATTTAAAAGGAAGAAAGTTTGGAACCTTTGTCCTCTTCCTCATAGGAAGACTACCATTGGAACTAAATGGGTGTTTAGGAATAGAAGAATGATAGAGACATCATCATCAAGAATAAACCTAGACTAGTTGTTTAAGGTTACACACAAGAAGAAGGATTGACTACACTGATGTCTTTGCTCCTGTAGCAAGATTGGAAGCTGTTAGGATGTTCCTAGCATTTGCTGCATCCAAGAACTTCAAGGTCTATCAACTTGATGTAAAGTGTGCTTTTCTTTATGGAGTGATTGATGAAGAGGTATATGTCAAACAACCACCTGGTTTTGCAGATCCTGATCATCCTGATTATGTCTCCAAGTTTGACAAAGCTCTTTATGGGCTGCATCAGGCACTCAGGAAGTGGTATGAGACTCTATCTTAGTATCTCTGTAAATGTGGATATAGAAGGGGCACTATAGATGGAACTCTCTTCATCAAAGGATAAGGAAATGACTTGATGCTAGTTCAAATATATGTAGATGACATCATCATTGGTTTAACTAATCCAAGGCTCTGCAAAGACTTTGAGAAGTTGATGAAGCACAGGTTTGAAATGAGTGCCATAGGGGAACTCAATTTCTTTTTAGGAATTCAATGAAGAAAGTTGAAGATCGCATCTTCATGAGTCAGTCAAAGAATGTTCAAGACATACTTAAGAGGTTCAACATGACTGATTGTAAGATTGCTAAGACACCCATAGCTAGAAACCACTCTCTATGACCTGATCTTGAGGGGGAGTGTGTGGATGAACACTTATACAGGGCTATGATTGGGTCCCTTATGTATCTTACAACTAGCAGGCCTGATATCATGTTTGCTACTTGCATATGTGCAACATATCAAGCCAACCCTAAGATGTCTCACCTTATCACTGTCAAAAGGATTCTAAGATACCTCAAAGGTGCTTCAACACTTGGTCTTTGGTATCTAAAAATTTTGACTTTAATCTGTATGCATATACAGATAGTGATTATGGTGGTTGCAACATGACTATAAAGTCTACATCTGGGGGATGTCAGTTTCTTGGTGGAAGGGTTGTCTGATGGCAATGCAAGTAACAATCCTGTGTCTCTGCATCAACTGCTGAAGCTAAATACATTGCTACTACAAGCTGCTATGCTCAAGTGCTTTGGATTCAGAATCAGATGCTGGACTATGGGTTAAACTTCAACGAGACTCCCATTCACATAGACAACAACAGTGTTATTTCTATCACAGAGAATCCTGTGCAGCACTCAAGGACTAAACACATCAACATCAGGTATCATTTAATAAGAGATAATTATGAAAAGGGATTAATTAATCTAGTCAATGTTCACACAAATGAACAATATGTTGATCTATTTACAAAGGCTTTTGATAAACAGAGATTTAAATATCTAATATCAGCTATTGGGATGATAAACTTTGAGTAGGTTTTTCTTAAAATTAATTTTTATTATTTCTTAAAATATGTGTCTCCTAAGTTGTCTAGTTCATCACTTTCATAAGCTCTTGTTTTCTTTGGATGAAAATCTTTTTAAA
This sequence comes from Flaveria trinervia, assembly GCA_025506515.1. Classification (NCBI taxonomy): domain Eukaryota; kingdom Viridiplantae; phylum Streptophyta; class Magnoliopsida; order Asterales; family Asteraceae; genus Flaveria; species Flaveria trinervia. The sequence goes on along the minus strand of JACCIX010000833.1, from coordinate 11,663 downwards.
AACTTTCCTTAGATTTTTGAAAATTTCTTATTCTTCGGAAGATATGCTTTTATCTTTGAAAGAAAATCATGCTTTCAAAACAAATAACTGTCTAAGAGATTTACCTTCGGGAGAAATTTCTGAAATATCTTCTGAAGCTTAAATGCTTGTCTGAGACACTTATATGTTTTCAAGGACCATTTTCTTCTGAAGCAAATTAACTCTTGGAAGTTTTGTTCTTCTGGAAAAAGCATTCAAGTCTTAATTTTTCTTACAAAGCAAAATTTTCACAACTCTCAGGAAAATATTCCGAAGTCATTTTAGCTTCGGAAGCTTTTTCATTAAAAAACTTCCGAAGATAATTTACCTTCGGAAGCTTTTTTACTTCCAATAAAACTACTTCTTGAGCAAAATTAAACTACTTTTTCAGAGGTGGAACTGACATCTGGATTTCAAAGTTTATCCTCTTTCATTAAACTTTATCTGAAATCCTTTTCACATATAAACCCAATGGTTTTCCCCTCTTTCTATCATCTCCTTCTTCCTGCATACCTAAAACCGCAAATTTCTATCTGAAATTTCTTTCTTCCTTCTTTCTTCATTCTTAAGCTATCTCGAAATGGCCAACCCTCATCACAGAAATGATCCGAACTTTACTATGCAGTGACACAGACAACATAATTAGGTTGCACTATTAAGCTCCGAGAAAGATCCATATTTCTCAACGTTTGCCGATTCTTAGCTCTATCAAACTATTTCACCTCCCTAACCATTGATCCTCCACTTTATGAGGATCATTTGCTAGAATTCTAGAAGACCTGCCAAGAGGTCATCATGGATGGGGAGAAGGCACTGTCTGCCACAGTGTAGGGGAGAATAGTCTTCTTTCCCAAGGAAGTTGTTAACCAGTCCTTTGTATAGATGGGATATGAGGGAGATTATTCTTTCAAGACCTTCAGGAAAGGGAAGGTCTCATCCCAATGGAAATTTCTGCTCTATGTGGTTATCCACAGCTTATCAAACAAACATGGTGGATGGGACCAGATTCCTGAAGATATCTCCTTCATTGTCCATAGGATGGTTCAGGGAGTCATGTTCAGGTATTCTCAGTTTATTTATACTAATATGCTTGCGAACTTGGACTCCTTAGAGTATTATATGTTCCCTAGATATGTTCAATACATTCTTAACTGTGAATTAGGCTCATAGTTAGGGGAACAGGTAATATTCTTAAATTGGGATAGATAAATCCCGGAATCTTTAAAATACTAAGAAAGCCCTTTGTTGGCTTCTCTAGGGTAGAAACAAGCCTAGTCCCAAAAATGTTAGAGCTCAATGCTCAAGGTGACAACCTAGCAGCACTAGCTAGTGTTGAACCCACACCTTCTACTTCCCAACCATCTCAATAGCCACAAATCACCCTCACCTACCAAATAAAACACAAAAGAACCCCTAGTCAGACTATTCAGTCTACACAGGCCCCGTATACTTACATGTACAGGAAGAAGTGGACACTAGAGCTCCCACTTCTCCTAAGGAGCAAACCCTCCCATTCCTTCTATGATCAGTGCTAAGGTTCCTCATGCACAGCCTGATGAGCTCATAACCCAAACTGCCATAAGCCATCACTCTGAGTCTCAAAACTCAAGTGATCAACCTTCAGGGGACAGTTACCACCCCAACCCTTTAGATCTAAACTAACCAATTCCCAACCTTGACTTCTACACTGATGAAGATCTAGGTTTCAGTGAGTATCATGACTCTCTCTTCTTTCCCCTACTTAAAGAGAGATGAATGCTCCTAAGTCTCCTATTTCTATCCCGCATCAATCACTTACTACTGAGGTGGACACTTCTAAACTGTTCAGGATGTCCATATGGAAGAGGCTCTCACTTTTGCAAGTGATTCCATCATTAAGACCTCAACCATGGCAACATAGCCCACTGACTCCTCTACTGATGTTGCTAGTGAGAAGAGGAGATCCAGCAGCCAAGAACCTAAAGCTGGTGATGAGAGAGAGGACTCTGCTCCAATCATCTTATCTCCTAATGATTTTTCTAATTAAGATGAAGGGAATCTAAGACTAAAGGTGCAACAACTATCTACAACATGCACCTATTTAGTCTCCAAGGTTAGTCACCTTAAATCTCAAGTTACTACCTTAAAGAACAACGTCAATGATCAGCAACTTGAGATTTCATATCTTAAGGACAAACTAGCTGGGAGACCTTAAGAGGAACTCAAGAAGGAACACAAGAACCTATGAGTGTGATTGACCTAACTCCTAGCTCACCCATGCAAGTGGTGGTGTGATGCTACCAAAAAGGGGGAGAAAGTCATTACTATCATAGAACCGGGAGTTCTTCAGAGAGTATGAACATTGAGGACTCACCATCCTCACATACAATTGTGCATACTCATCAACTTCCTCAAGTTCATATTGATATGGACATTATAGACTCCCTAATACAGAGTCTATTTGAGGAAGGGATACCAAGGGTTATGTCATCTCCACCATCTTCAAATCACATCATTGTGTGGAGGTTATGACAGCAACAGAAAAGCCCTCATCATTCTTAGAGTTCAAGGGCAACAAGAGATCTTCAATTTTCACACCTTGAACTTTTATGAAAGTCAGGATCTAGTCACACTGCCACTTGTCAATCCAAGCCAATCAGACAAGCTAACAGGATGGCTCAAAGAATCTAGGACAAGATCATTGCAAAGTTCAGCTTCAGAAGAAGCTAAGGCAATCAGGCTATACCATTGGTCAACTAGATGTTGAGGCAGACCCTAAGATTAGTTTCATAGGGAACCTTGACTGAAGGCCAGTGGCAGAACCTGAGATCCCTGTCCCTTCAACATCAACTGCTATAGAGATCCATGCCCTTTCTGAGAACCTACTGGTGAAGGTGTTTCTTAACCTCTCTCTAGCCAGAGATCAGAAGCTACATCAACCAATGAAGGCGAAAGCTCTCTCAACCTTGAGTCACAAAGGTCTATGAGTGATAAAGGGAAAAGAAAGATGACATCTGAAGAGATTGAGGAGAGGAGAGAGAGGAGAGAGAGAGGAAGGAACTGAGGGGAGAAAGTACCTCTTCTGGGTCTACAATACTCATGGAGACTGCAATCAAGGCTGCCCCCAGATCAAACACTTAGGATGATGAGTTGAGGGCAGTCAGGATAAACTACTTGCAGACTAGGAACTATGACATTGACAATCTCACTTCTCTCCCATTGGAAGAACTAAATGAACTGGTTGACATGGAAAGGTCAAAGGAGGAGAAAGAGGTAGAAGATGCTGAGCTACTAGTTCAAATGAAAGAAGACATAAGAAAGAAATACTATATAAGCATATGCCTAATCTCCCCAGTTCAAGAAATTCATGCACATGAGGATGTGGTTCAACAAGAACCTCAGGTAGATAAGAAGGAAAGGATCAAGATGATCAACTACCTGAGTGCCACAAGCCTCTATCAGGCAGAACACTTCTTCCCTTATCCTATGACTATATTGAGTTTAAGTATCTCAAAAAACTCAAACAGGATATAGTCAAGGAAAGAAAGACAAACAAAAGAAGCTAAGGGAAGAAGCTTCTAAATCAAGATCCATCAACCAAAAGAACATGAAGAAGTCTGTAGACAAGCAGAGGATGATGAGCTTCTTGAAGCTGTATGGATTCTCAAAAAGAGACTTAGCCCCATGTCTCTATCCACTATGGATGAGCATATCAGGGTGATCAAGCAGATATAAAGAATGGAGAGCTGATTGACTTACACTCCCCTCCAATTCAAGATCCACCTAAAGTGGAGGTTAAGGTGAAAAACCAGAGACAACACAACCTGGACCTTCTGCTGAATCTCAGCAAGCTTCATCTTCCGATCCACAATAGGGTCAACCTCCCTCTCCTTCTGAACCTATGAGAGTGGAAGACCCAACTAAGAAAGACAATGAAGATCAATCAGGTGTTGCAAGAAGTCTTCTCAGTTAAAAGTAACAAAGAGAAAGAAAAGGATAGCTTCAAAGCCAAAGTCAAAAAGAAAAAGCCTGCTTCCTTTCCACAACCTCAAGATGAATAAGAACATCTTCAGGATGTGCAGCCAGAGGATGCTACATAAACTCCATTCAAACAGCTCCTTTAGTATCAGAAAGACCCATCTTGTCCTGGACACACACCCACAAATCCCGAAAGATGGCATGTTATCAGAGATCAAGGCATTGAAGACATCTACAATTGGCAAGACATGTTTCATTTCCTCTACATGATCTCTTTGATATGAGGAGACACTTTCACAGTCTGAGAGATCCTGATCATCTCATGAAGAAGGGTATGGTCATATTCTGATGAGGACTGTTGAATCTGAAGTCTACTAGTGTTTTGGTGGAGTTTGTAGAGATTATATGAAGCGGCTGATGCAACCCAAACACCCAAAGTCTTTCCTACATGTTGCACAATTACACTAAAGAAGAATGCTTCAGAAGTTTCACACATGCAACAGAAATATTCTAAGTGTGAATCTTCAGAAGCGAAGACCAATATCTTTCGAAGCCAAAGATAAAGTCTTCTGAAGCTGTAATAGACAAAGTCTACCGAAGCCAACACTTGCAGATAGATTTCTTCTAAAGACTTTTAACCACATGCTTTATATGATGTACATTCCATAAAGTTGGACCCCTTTCTGCTGCAACTCTGTAAAGTCACCAACTTACACGAGTTTGTGAAAAGGTCCATGCTTTTGGTAACTGTACATTAGGTCTTGAGTCTTCAACTTTCTACTTCATATACTTTATCCTTCTTGTAATAGATAAGGATGTGAGCTATGGCATGTCATAGTCACTAGTCAAAAGACAATCTACCTTTTGACTCTACAATTGATTTTGTTTTGTGTTTAGTCAATTGTATCCAGTTGGCCTTCAAAGTATGGCTGGCTGTAGGATGTAGTATAAGTATCTCGGGTTCTTTATTTTTCTTTTATGCTTTGTAACACTTGTAATAGAACTTGAGAAAGCAATATACTGCAATCTTCAAGACCATCTACTTGTGTATCTTGTTCTTTTGTTCTCTCTCTTACTTACTTACTTGTGTTCTTAGTATCATCTATTATGGTTAATCCAGTTCAATATTTGAATAAGTTAAGGTACTCTCCTCTTTGTGTTGTTGTGTTGTAAGTGACCACCCTTCCCCGGTCCTGTAGAAATGATGGTGGTTACATTTCTAGAAGGGGAAAGGCCACAAATGGTAAGCTCAGGATTGAAAAAGTAATCTTTGTCAAGGAGCTTGGATACAATCTTCTAAGTGTATCTCAATTTTTTTATCAGAGTCATAACATGCTCTTCACTAAGCTTGAGTGCATTGTTCTTTGGCCCGGGGTGGTCATTCCTCAAGAGCATATCCTGTTCAGAGCCCCCTGGAAAGGGAACATGTACAAGATGGATTTGCAAGAAATATCTCCTTCAAGAGAAGTTTCATGCTCTCTATCCAAAGAAAATAGTGATGAGTCTTTCCTCTGGCACAAAAAAATATGCCATGTAAATATTAAAAATATGAATAAATTGATTAAGAATGATTTGGTAACTGGAATACCAAATAAAGAGTTTACAAGTGATGATCATTGTGTTGCTTGCCTGAAGGGAAGCAACACAAAGTATCTCACAAGCCAAAGGAAAGAAATTCCATCACTAATCCCAACACTTATTACATATGTATCTCTTTGGCCCCACCAGTGTAATGAGTCAAAGAAGGATGTCTTACTGATTTGTGATCACAGATGACTTTACAAGATTCATTTGGGTCTTCTTCCTTAGAACTAAGGATGAGACTCCTGAGATTCTGAAGAATTTCATCTTAAGGATTTAGAATCAACGTGATCACAAGGTTAAGACCATAAGATGTGATCAAGGAACGGAATTCAAGAACCAAATCCTTCATACATTTTGTGATGAAAAGGGTATTACAAGACAGTATACTGCTCCCAAGACTCCTTTGCAAAATGGTGTTGTTGAGAGGAGAAACAGGACACTTATTGAAGCTGCAAGAACTATGTTGTCCAACTTTAAACTGCCCATCACCTTTTGGGCAGAGGGAATTAACACTGCCTGCTATGTGCAAAAGAGAGTTTTAATAGTTAAGACTCATGGTAAGACTCCTTATGAACTTTGGCACAAGAGGATATATCTTATTGGTTTTCTCAGGTCATTTGGATGTCCTTGCACCATCTTGAATACAAAATATCAAATTGCCAAGTTTGTTGAGAAATCAAATGATAGACACTTTATTCGATACTCTTTCCAAGCTAAAGCTTATAGAGTATACAATCTCAGAACTAGAATAGTTGAGGAGTCAGCCAATATGACTTTCAATGAGCACACTCCAAGTGTGAAAGGTTCTAGTCCGGATTACCAACTATTTTAACAATTCTAATGAGCATGTTTCAGGGTCTACTGATATATTACCTACAGGTGATCGTGATTTAAGATTTGAGCTAAGAAGACCTTCAAGCTACACATCTTCAGCCCTAGTGCTAACTAATCCTGCAAATCAAGCTTCCACTAGCCATCAATGACAAATCCTGCTGATGCTTCTAGGGTGCCTTCAAATTCCAGCTTAGAGACACACAACTCAAAAGAAGGAGCTTCAAATGTTGGAGAGCATGGTGGTGGTGACAGTGATTAGGAATTTTTTGATGCTGGTAACCACTCCATTGATGACAACATCAATGATGTCACATACTCATTGGATCAAGTTAATCTTGATAAGTGTGTTGATGTGGAGGGTGAATCCTCATTGTCAGATCTGAATTTCTCTAATTTAGATCTTTCTAACCAACTTGATATGATCCCTCAGCTAAGGATCCATAAGTCTCACCCTTCCACAAACATCATTGGAAATGTTGACTCCCGGGTAACAACAAGAGGACAAACCAATGATGCAAATGTTTGTCTTCATTCTTGTTTCTTGTCCCAGATAGAGCCAAAGAAAATTGATGAGGCTCTAAAGGATAGAAGTTGGGTTAAGGCTATGCAAGAGGAGTTGCTTCAAATCATAAGGTAGAAGGTTTGGAACCTATGTCCTTTTCCTCATGGGAAGACTACTATAGGACCAAATGGGCGTGTAGGTATAAGAAGGATGATAGAGGACTTGTCATCAAGAACAAAACAAGACTAGTTGTTCAAGGGTATACTCAAGAAAAAGGAATTGACTACACAGATGTCTTTGCTCCTGTAGCAAGACTTGAAACTATCAGAATATTCCTACATTTTGTTGCATCCAAGAACTTCAAGGTCTACCAGCTTGATATCAAGTGTGCTTTTCTTTATAGGGTGATTGATGAAGAAGTGTATGTCAGACAACCACCTGGGTTTGCAAATCCTGATCATCATGATTCTGTCTACAAGCTTGATAAGGCTCTTTATGGGTGTACCAAGCACCAAGGAAATGGTATGAGACCCTATCAAAGTATCTTTATCAGCATGACTACAAGAGGGGTACTATTGATGGAACTCTCTTCATCAAAGAACAAGGAAATGACTTGATGCTAGTTTAAGTATATGTAGATGACAACATCTTTGTTTCAACTAATCCAAAGCTCTGTAAAGACTTTAAGAAGCTGATGAAAGATAGATTTGAAATGAATGCCATGGGGGAACTCAATTTCTTTTCGGGAATTCAAGTGAAGATAGTTGAAAATAGCATCTTCATAAGTCAGTCAAAGTATGTTCAAGACATACTTAAAAGATTCAACATGACTTATTGTAAGGTTGCTAAGACAACCATAGCAAGAAACCACTCTCTTGGACCTGATCTTGAGGGGAAGTGTGTTGATAAGCATCTCTTCAGGAGAATGACTGGGTCTTTTATGTACCTCACAGCTAGCAGGCCTGATATCATGTTTGCCACATGTATTTGTGCAAGATATCAAGCCAACCCCAAGTTGTCACACCTTATCACTATCAAAAGAATTCTAAGATATCTCAAAGGTGTTCTATCATTTGGCCTTTGGTATCCAAAGAACTCTAACTTCAATCTGTATGCTTATACAGATAGTGACTATGATGGTTGCAATATGACTGCAAAGTCTACATCTGGGGGATGTCAATTTCTTGGTGGAAGGATAGTCTCTTGGCAATGTAAGAAACAATCCTGTGTATCTGTATCAACTGCTAAGGCTGAATACATTGCTGCTACAAGCTGCTGTGCTCAAGTACTCTGGATTCAAAATTAGATGTTGGACTATAGATTTAACTTCAAAGAGACTCCCATCCACATAGACAACAATAGTGCTATCTCAATAACACAGAATCTTGTGAAGCACTCAAGGACAAAGCACATCGATATCAGGTATCATTTGATTAGAGGTAACTTTGAAAATGGATTAATCAAACTAGTCGAAGTTAAAACATAAGAACAATATGTTGATTTGTTCACCAATGCTTTTGATGAACAACGATTCAAATACCTTGTATCAGCTATTAGGATGATGAACTTTGAGTAGCTTTTCTTAAAACTTAATCATATTATTTCTAAAACCTGTGTGTCCTAAGTTGTCTATTTTATCACCTTCATAAGCCCTTGTTCTCTTTGGAAGTAAAATATTATTACAGGACATTCCTTAGATTTTTGAAAATTTTGATCACTTTATCATTTGGAAGATTTAAAATTACCTTTGGAAGAAAATTATGACTTAGCAAACAATATCTACTTAAGTAGATTTATCGTCGAAAGAAATTTCTTAAATATCTTCCAAAGCTTAAAATCAACTTAAGTACTTGTATGTTTTATAAGAATAAATTTTCTTCCGAAAGCAAATTTTCTTTTAGAAGTTTTTGTTCTTCTTAGAATAAACTCTCTAGGTTCTAAATCTCTTCCGAAGCAAAATTCTCTAAAATCTTTGAAATATCTTCTGAAGTCACTTTGCCTTCGGAAGCTTTTCTTCAAGAACTTCCAAAGCAAAATAACCTTCGGAAGATTTCTCGACTTCCAAAAAAACTACTTTTTGGGAAAAAGCAAAACTACTTTTTCAGAGGTGGGACTGACATCCAGACTTCAAATTTTATACTCTTTCGTTAACTTTGTCATAAATCCTTTTCATATATAAACCCAACGGTTTTCCCCTCTTTCACTATCTTCTTCATTTGCACTATTCCTCTAACCTAAATTCACACAAACCTCCTTTGCTTTTCACCTTCCTTCACCCTTAAGATTCTTAAAATGGCCAATCTAAACCTCAAAACAACCCTGATTTCTCCATGCAACTTCATAGGCAACACAACCAGGTTTCTCTGTTGAACTCTGAGAAATATAATAGTTTCTTAGTGCTTTGCCATTTTCTGGCTCTATCAAACTACTTCACCTCCCTCACCATTGATCCTACTCTCTATGAGGATCACTTGCTTGAATTTTGGAAGACCTTCCAAGAGGTCATTATGGATGGGGAGAAGGCACTGTCTCCCATAGTGCAGGGGTAGACAATCTTCATCACTCCGACCATCATCAATAATCACCTTTAGCTGGATGATGAAGAAGGTGAGTTTTCTTTCCCAAAGGAGGTTGTAAATCATTCCTTTGAGCAGATGGGCTATGAAGGAGATTTATCGGTAAAGACCTTCAGGAAAGGGAAGATCTCATCCTAGTGAAAATACCTTCTTCATATGGTTATCCACGGCTTGTCCAACAAGCATTGAGGGTGGGACAAAATTCTTGAGGATCTCTTATTCATAATGCATGGAATGGTTCAGGGGGAGGTACTCTCAGTTTGTTTATACCAATTTACTTGCAAACTTGGACTCCTTGAAGTATTACATGTTTCCTAGATATGTTTGATACATCTCAACTGTGAACTGGGCTCATAATTGAGGGAACATGTAATATTATTAAATTGGGACAGATGAAGCCTATCATCTTTAAAATCTTGAAGAAGCCAACAATAGGCTTCTCTTGGGTAGAAACAACCTTTGTCCCCAAAATGTTTGAGCTCATTGCTCAAGGAGACAACCTACCAACACAAGCTAGGTACATGACCAGATGGTAGTGGGCAAAGGTTCCAAACTTTTGTCTCTTGACTTCAAGCAACTCTTCTTGCATTGACTCAACACAGCTACTATCCTTTAAGGCTTTTTCTACTTTCTTGGATTCCATCTGAGACAAAAAGCATGAATACAAGCAAATATTCCCATGATGAGTTTGTCCCCTTGTTCTCACACCTTCAGAGACTACTCAATGATCTTTTTAGTGGATGAGTGTAGTGAATCCTTAGTCTGGGAATCACTTCCAGTTGCAAAGATAGATCCAAGTTGAACATATTTTGCTTAGGAACATGAACACTTGGTCCAGCTATTGTTTTAATGTCATTCAATGAGGACTGATTGAATGAAAGAGAAAAATCATCAGCAGCTGAAACATTCTCACAAGATGGTTTAGAATAGTTTGGAAACAATTCTATGTCAAAAAATGATTAGGGCCATTCCCCTAACACAAGGAGTGTTCTCATTAACAACAATGTTGGATGATTCCTCAAATTGTTGATTTTTATGTTATACACTCTATAAGTAATAGAGGTGGAGGAATATCCAACAAAGATAGCATCATCTGACTTCTCAGCAAATTTTGCCAAGTTGTCCTTTGGGTTAAGTATTGTACACCTGCTACCAAAGGACCTTAGAAAGCCAATGAATGATGGCCTCATGTTCCATAGCTCATAAGGGGTTTTTCCATGTGGCTTGACAATGAGGACCCTGTTCTGCACGTAGCATGCAGTGATGACTGCCTCTGCCCAGAATGTTAGAGGCAGTTTTGAATCAACTAACATGGTCCTAGCAGCCTGAATCAGTGTCATCTTCCTCCACTCATCAACACCATTTTGTTAAGGAGTTCTAGGAGCATTGTATTGTCTAGTAATCCCTTTTGAGTTATAGAATGAGTCAAGAACTTTATTCTTAAACTTAGTCCCTTGATCACTCCTGATAATCTTTACCCTCTAGTCATTTTGATTTTCAATTTTAAGAATAAAAGACATTAATGTTTCAGCAGTTTCATCTTTAGTCTTAAAAATAATACCCATGTAAATCTTGTAAAATCATCAACTATCACAAGGCAATATGATTTCCTTTCAATGCTCATTATACTTGTTAAACCAAATAAATCCATATGCAATAAGTGTAATGGGGTGATGATAGTTAACATCTTTGGATTTGTGAGAGACTCTATGATGCTTTCCTTCAGACAAGCCACACATTTATCTCTACAAAAATATTCCTTTTTCGCCACACCATGTACCAAAAATTTATAATCAATTTGTTCATGGTTTTAAAATTTACATGACACATACGTTTATGCCACAAGGCAGACTCATCACCATCATCTTTGGAAAAAAGAATGATACTTCACCCAATGGGGAAGCATTGTTCATATCCAGCTTGTTCATATCCCCTTTTCTGGGAGATCTAAGAAGCACTAATTCGTGAGGAATTGGCATCCCAGGTTTGAGGATGATGAACTCATGTTTTGTAAAAAGCATTTGATGCTTTTGATCACAGACTTGAGAAACACTCAAGAGATTGTATTCAAGCTGCTTGACAAAGTTTACTTTGTCAACTCTTAACAAGCCATTAGATACACTTCCTCTGCCTGAAATGTATCCTCCGGTCTCACCTCCAACTGAATAGGACCTCTATCAAAATGTTGAAAC
>JACCIX010000073.1:30000-45000 GCA_025506515.1 Flaveria trinervia | reverse complement strand
ATGTGGTGATGTATGTAATGTATGTACGTATGGTATGTATGTATTTGTGTGTATGTTATGTTGTATGTATGTTAGTGGATGTATGTGGTGTTATGTATGTGTGTATGTATGTATGTTGGTATGTATGTAGTGTGTATGTCGGTATGTCTGTAGGTAGTGTGTAGTTGTATGTATGTATCCTGTATATGTATGTATGTATGTATGTATATGTATTTTGTATGTATGTATGTATAAGTTATGCATGTTTTATGTATGCATGTATGTATTGTATGTATGTATGTATGTATGTCTGTATGTATGTATGGTATGTATGTATGGATAGTGTATGTATGTATGTATGTATTATGTATGTATGTATGTAGTATGTAGGTATGTCTGTAGTATGTCTGTATGTACGTACGTATGATGTATGTTGTTTGTAAAAGATTTGATCTGCCCAAGATTCATATTAAATGATGTGGCTAGTGTGATATGATCCAAGTCGGGTCATATCCAATAACAAGCCAAACAAACACCGAAAGAAAATTTATTTGTTGATAAGATCATACAAAAAATAAGTGACACCAATTTGAAAATGGGTTTTCTAAATTATTGCTTTTGTAGATGAACATTATTATATGTATTAATTTGTTCATGAGGGATTATTTGGTTCATTGTTTAAATTAGTTAAAGAATGACAAATACCATATGTATTGTGTTATAAATTAAAGTGGTTCAATTTTATAAAGGGTTGATTTCTAGTGTATTCCTTTAAAGGTTTAATTTGAATTTTGGTGAAAATAAAGGGAGCCTTTCGGCCGCCCCCTTGGTGTATGTCTTGGGAATGCCTTTTATGGTTCCAAGCACATGCATTAGCTTCTAATCACTTCATTTTAACAATAACACCCTCAACCTACACAAGCATCTTCTCTCCTCTCTCTCTTTCAAGATTTTCGGATTTGAACAAGATAAGAAGTTTTTTTTCAGCTTCAAGTTTTGGTTCTTGGCTGAAAAACTTCACAAGGAAGAGAGATTACAACTTGGTGTTCGATCCTAGCAAAGAGAGGTGTTTCACGTGCTTGGGGTTTTATCTTCTTGAGGATTGCTTGTTGGAATCTAGCCTTCAAGATCATCACACCATCCTTCTCATCTTAAGCTCGGGTTAAGTAGCTACAAAGGTTGTAGTTCCTTCTTTTGTTTTGTTTTACTTTACTTTTGTATGCATTATGTATAAAGATCCATGGCTTGGGGTTATTATAAAAATGGGTTTTATAATCAGATCTAATATGTTTTCAAATATTATTCCGCTGCTGGTTTCATATAATCAGTTGTATGAAGCTTTGATAAAACATGTTAAAAACCCCAACAATGGCATCAAGAGCCACTTATACATATGCATACATGATTACACTTTGCTTTTTTTCTTTTGGACAGCCCAAACCGTGGGTTTAAAGGGCTATTTTGGTGCCCCCCCTTTGATGTTTTAAAGATGCTATATATGCATATTAGGATCTTTTAGACTCTAGTTTATTAGATTATTGTTTGCTTGGACTAAAACCCATTTGTTCTTGGTTTATGTTGGCCAAAACATGGGTTTTAAGGGGCTGCCAAAAATCGACTTCTTATGTATGTTTGGATATATTGTTGTTGTTTATGCATAACAAAGCCTAGACCCCTTGGATTGTATGATTGATTGTCATGTTGTATTCATTTGGGCATGTAATATTTAATTTTGTTTCAAGTCTAGTCTTGTAATTTATTTATTCACATGGTTTGTAATAATAGATTAGGAGTTTATCTTTACTAGTAAAATGTATTAGGATACATATCTTGTAAGGAAGCTCAAGATCAAGACTAAGAAAAAGATGGACAAAGAGGATGCTTGAAGTTATGGATTCAAGTGGGAGTCCTTTTTGGGTCAACCATTGTCATGTTCTTACCCTTAGGACAAGACCATTTGACCGCTTGTTTTGGCTAAACAAGTGTGCCTCAATTTAGTATGCTTTTGTTATGCATATTTGGATTTTTGTTTTAATGTTTGGTTGAATGCATATGATGTTTGTTTTGAATATTTGGATGTGATTAACAAACCATCAACTAAAACAAACTATAAACGAGTAATTGGTTTCTCAAATCATTAAGCAAATTCAATGGTTCTACAAAAGTTTAATGGTTTGCAAAATAAAATGGGTTTTATTCATAAGAACCAATAGGGTACCATATGGTTGAATGCATACAATCATATGGTACATAGACTTTTTTAACAAGAATTGTGAAATCGTATATCCCTTTTGAAAACAAGTTAAACACCATCCTTTTTCACAACACTTGGTTACTTGCAAACTCTTAGTGGGATAAGGTCACCTAACCACTATGAGGGACTTGTAATTTGAGGTGAGAATACCATGTTTGTGGGATAAGGTCACCTAACCACTTATATAGTAAACTCACACGTGTGTGTAAGTAGGACGACTTGATTTGTAAAATATATTGAATGGATCACCTAAAATATGTTTTATAAAAGGTGTTGATGGTAAACATGCCGTGATAAACATATGATGTTTAAACGATCCCATACCACTAGAAGTTGCAATAGGTTGAATTGTCATTTATGACTACCTTGTTTTTATTTGAATAATGGGATAAAGGTCACCTAACCAATATTTAATATAACGTTGGATTCTAATATTTTTTTTTTGTTTTTTTAATAGTCTATGAGACATAAAGGGTATTAATAATGAAATATAATTATCAACGATTACTAAAATAGACTTTGTAACATCTTGTAGATGGCCGACAACAACAACGCTAATAATGATGTACCAAACCAAAACACCAATCCCTAAGGGCGATTCTTCAAAGGGATCGTCTAACACCTAACAATTTCATGGATTGGTACCGCAACTTGAGAATTGTTCTCAAGCAAGAAAAGCGGGCCTTATCCTTGATGATCCCATCCCCGATGAACCCTAACGAGGAGGATGTGGAAGCCTATAATGATTGGGTTAAATATGTGGAGGACTCCATCCAGGTCTCTTGTCTAATGTTGGCAAGTATGACACCAACTCCAAAAGGAGTATGAGCTCCATGGAGCCTATGACATGATCACTCAGCTGCGGGAACGTTCCAGCAACAAGCTAGAGTGGAGCGCTTCGAAAACGGTTCGAGCGCTTCCATGCATGTCGGATGGAGGAATCCCAATCAGTTTCATCTTATGTTCTTAAGATGAAAAGCCACATCGCCGCCTTCAAAGGCTGAACTGTCCCGTCTCAAAGGAGTTGGCCACGGATTTGATCCTTAATGGCCTAACTAAAAGGTTTGAGGCATTCGTCATGAATTACAACATGAACGGATGGGACAAGAGCATAAATGACTTCATTCGATGCTCAAATCAGCTGAGCGGGAATGGGGGTTTTAAAAGGGTTTTACCCGTTCTCACCATTATGAAGGTGGGAGAAAGAGAAGGTCTCTACCCCCTCCCAAGGCAAACTGTTGCCAAAGGAAAGGGGGCACGTTTGGGAAAGGGGAAGATGGTTGTTAGGGTGGAACCTCCAAAACCCAGGAGAAGAAGCAAAAAGGTTGCTGTGAACGACCCATGCTTCAAATGTGGTGAGATAGGGCATTGGATGAGAAATTGTCCAGTCTATCTCAAAGAGTTGAGAGAAAAGAGGGATGCGGGGCAAACCTCAGGTTATAATACCATGATACATATAGAACTAAATGTTATTTCTTCTAACACATGGGTATTAGATACCGGATGTGGAACTCACATTTGCAATTTGTTGCAGGGGTTCAAAAGAAATGAGCATTATGAGAAAAGGGGAAATAAGTCTCTTCATGGGCAATGGTGCAAAGGTTCATGTGGAAGCCCAAGGAGACTACATTTTGAAACTTCCAATGGTTTGGAAGTTATTTTAAGTAATGTATTATATGCTCCTAGTTTGACTAGGAACATAATTTCTGTTTCCCGTTTAAGACAATATGATTATGATTTCAAGTTTTGTTGACAATGATATTCATGTTTCTTTAAATCATGTATTTATTTTAAAGCTATACCTTGTAATGGTATTTATGAATTGGTTCATGAAATGCAACATATGATAGCTCAATATACCAAGCAACCACCAAAAAACTTAAATTGGATTTGAGTGATACCTACCTTTGGCATTGTCGTCTTGGTCATATAAACAAGAAACGCATACAAACACTTCAAAAGAATGGTCTTTTTAAAAACAAATGAATGTGATTCATTTGATGTAGTGAATGTTGTTACAAGGAAAATGACTAAGGCACCCTTTAGTGGAACTAACGAAAGGGCAAAAGATTTATTAGGTATCATACATTCGGATGTATGTGGTCCTTTTAAGCCAATGACTAGAATGGTGAAAGATACTTCATTACCTTTACCGACGATTATAGTCGCTATAGGTACGTGTATTTATTAGACACAAAGATGAAGCTTTTGAAATGTTCAAAATCTTCAAGAATGAAGTAGAAAACAACTCAACAAATCAATTAAAGTTCTCCGCACACCGATAGGGGTGGTGAGTATCTAAGTGATATTTTTCAAGATCATATTAGGAGTTGGGGATTGTCTCACACTCACTCCCCTGGAACACCACAACATAATGGTGTGTCTGAGAGGAGGAATCGAACCTTATTGGATATGGTCCGATCTATGATGGCTAGAAGCACATTGCCTCTATCATTTTGGGGTTTCGCTTTGCTCTCCGCAGCTCGTATTCTGAATATGGCCCCAACCAAGAAGGTGGAAAGGACACCTTTTGAGATATGGCATGGAAGAGTTCCATCCCTATCATACTTAAGGGTTTGGGGTTGTGAGGCTTATGTTAAGACTCCCACCCCAAACAAATAGAAGCCCGATCCACCAAGTGTATCTTTGTTGGATATCCTAGAGATTCTATGGGATATTATTTCTATGATCCACTGGAACAAAGGTGTTTGTTTCCAGAAAGGGTGAGTTCTTAGAAGCCATGTTCCTTATGGAAGGAGCTAGTAGTAGAACAGTGGATCTTGAGGAGGAACAAGAACCACAGCCTAATACACGTTGGTTGAAACTAGCTCTCAACATAAGGATGTTGAGGATGATCAAGCGGTTGATCAATACACACAAAACGTTCACAGAAGTGGTAGAACAATAATCCACCTGAAAGATATGGATTTTTTATGGATGGATGCTACGTGGTTGACTCCGATGAACCAACCACATATCATGATGCAGTGTCCAATTTGGATTGTGACAAATGGCTTGAGGCCATGAACGTTGAATGCAATCCATGTATGACAATCAAGTTTGGGAACTTGTTGTACCCCTCCTAATTCCAAAGTAGTTGGAAGTAAGTGGGTTTTTCAAGAAGAAAACCGATATGCATGGAAACTTGGATACTTACAAAGCTAGACTTGTAGCAAAGGGTTTCACTCAAACTCAAGGGGTTGATTTTGATGAAACCTTCTCACCTGTTGCAATGCTTAAGTCTATAAGGATATTGTTTGCCATAGCAGCTCATTATGATTATGAGATTTGGCAAATGGATGTCAAAACCGCATTCCTAAATGGATATCTTGAGGAAGATGTCTATATGGTTCAGCCTGAAGGTTTTGTCAATCCAAAACATCCTAACAAAGTATGCAAGTTAAAGAAATCAATCTATGGATTGAAAACAGCATCGAGAAGTTGGAATCACCGTTTGATGATGAAGTAAGGAAATTTGGCTTCATCAAAAACGCTGATGAGGTTTGTGTGTATAAGAAGGCTAGTGGGAGCACATAACTCCTTCTTAGTATTGTATGTCGATGACATACTACTATTTGGAAATGACATTCCAACTTTGGAAGGTGTAAAAACCTGGCTTGGAAGTTGTTTTTCCATTAAGGATCTTGGTGAGGCCACCTATATTCTGGGAATAAAGATCTATAGGGATAGATCAAGACGGCTGATAGTTTTGAATCAAAGGCATACATTGACAAAATTTGAAAAGGTTCAAGATGGAAACTCTAAGAAAGGTACTGTACCTATTCAAAGAGGGAAAATATTGAGTTGACTCAATGTCCAAGCTCGAAGGAGAGCAATAGAATGAAGGCAATCCCATATGCATCTGCTATAGGATCCATCATGTATGCAATGATATGCACTAGACCAATGTTCATGCGCTTTGAGCATGACACAAGTTACCAGTAATACCAGCAAATCCCTGTGATAGTCTTGGGCTGTCAAGAACATTCTGAAATACCTAAGGAGGACTAAGGAATGTTCTTGATCTACGGGTCTGGTGAAGAGGACTCGTAGTAAAAGGGTACACGGATGCGAGTTTCCAAACCGATCGACTGATTCACGATCTCAATCAGGACATCTTTATTCTAAATGGCGGAGCTGTTTCTTGGAAAAGCTCAAAGCAAGAAGTCGTAGCGTTTCCACTACAGAGTCAGAATATGTCGCCGCTTCATGGCAGCCAGGAAGCTGCATGGCTGAAGAAATTCATAGCCGACCTAGGGGTAGTCCCTTCCATTCAGGATCCCCCTAGAGATCTTTTGTGCAACGAAGGTGCGATTGCTCAAATCAAGGAACCTCGTGCTCATCAAAAGACTCGGCACATTGAGGAGATTCAACTACATAGGGATGAAGTTGAAAAGGAAATATATGTATTCGCAAAGTCCACACTGATAAAACATTGCAGATCACTCACAAACTCCTTGAAAAGGCAAAGCATGAAGGTCATGCTTGTGCCATGGGACTTAGATTCCAGTGACTGGGTTTTATTTTGTAACTTTAATTTGATATTCGAACTTATTTTTTGACTTAATACATGGTTATACTATTCATTTGTTCTCTATTTTAGCATGCTTAATCCTGAATATAAGCTTTCTAAACGTTCGTAGTCGATCATACTTGTGGGAAATTAGTTATTGTAAGACTATAATGAACTTGGATTGTTATATTCAAATGTATAATATAGAGCAAGATGTGCTACAAGGTCTTGATATCTATGGGTATAGATATTGGCTGACCCCGCCCTTCAATTATTTCTGCATGGATCCTTGTGATTAGTCATTAAACCCCTAAGAAATTGGAGTAAAGGCTAAATATCATAGTATGCCTCAGACCTAGATACATTATTGGGTCTTGATAGAAGATTCTGTGTGCCCAAGACACTTAGAAGATGGATGTGGTTAATACGTTATGATCCAAGTCGGGTTATACCCAATAACAAGCTTAGCAAACACCAATTTATGTTTAATTGATGATATGATCATGCAATTAAATATTTACACCAATTTAGAAAATAGGTTTTCTAAATAAATTGCATAAGAGATGGAACAAATTATAAGGATAATTTGTTGATGTGCTTATTGTTATTCTTGTCATTTAAAAGGGGTTTAAATACTAATAACACATGAGTGTACTTGTACTTTATTAAATTCTTTAATTAAAGAGCACATATGTCACACTTATAAATAATGTCTAGGGAGTAACCTTTTATTGTGTGACATATGTCTAGTGACAACATGTTATGTGTTACAAAATTAAAAAAAAAAAGGGGAACCTTTTCAAACTTGTTTTGTTTTGGCCGCCCCTTTTAATTTGATAGGACCAAATGTGTCTTGAAAACACACACATACATTTACTAGCAATACACTCAATTAAAACACACTCTTCCAAGACATGCAAAACACAAAAGCTCTCTCCTCTCTCTCTCTCTCAAGTTTCGGAACTGGGCAGCAGATTTGAAGATCTTGGAGATCGATTTCGTGTTGAAATTTGGTGGTGTTCTTCCTAACAAGAAGGTGTCTTGCGAAGAGCTTGGGGTAAACACACTTGAGGTCTTCTTCCTTGAAGTCTTGGCCACGATTTGAGCATCCAAACACTATCTTCCTTGGTCGTTTTGCTACTGAAAAAGGTAGTTATCACAGCTCATTGAAGCTGTGATTTTATGTTGTTTTAGATTTGCTAATAGCTTGTTCATTCACATATCAAAGATCCTATTGGTTTGGGTTTTCGTTTCCATCTTAAAACAGCTTATAGAACACGTTTTTTTGATTATAAACATGTTATAATCCTTAACATCCGCTGCGTTTTCTGAAAGTATAAAAGGTTAAACTATGTTTTGTGTTCTATTAAACCCGACAATGGCATCAAGAGCCGGTTATGTGGATGACTTGCTTGTTTTGTCTTTAAAATTGGTTTTAAGGAATGATTATAAGCTTAGTATAGGCTGGATTTGGGCTGCTAAGTTCATATGATATGAACCCCAATCTTTCAAAGTCATATCACACATGCTTGTGATTAAACTTTGAAAGATATACATGTTTGTTGTTTGTTTTGTATGGACAAAATAAAACCCGAAATTTCAGTTTATGTTGGCTGAAATTTCGTGGTTTTAAGAGGGGTTTTCATTATGTTTTGGATGATATGATAGATGCTTGTTTTAGTGCATAACCTAGCCATTGACCTTGTGGTTGTTTGGATGTTTGTAATGGTTGTATTCATTCATTCAATTGGTTGTAATATTTGTGTTTATTCTTTGGGTTGTAATTATTCATTCATTTGGTAATGTAATAATAGATTAGGTTCATTTCCTTTACTAGAAATGTATTAGGATACAATTTTGTAAAAGGAAGATGTACAAGATCAAGACCCAAGATGGACACAAAGACACAAGAAACATGGAGCATTTGGATGTGGTTTCTAGTGGGAGGTTCTTGGAACCTTTGTGATATGTTTGACCCTTAGAAAGACCATAGACACACTTGTGATGGCAAACAAGTGTTGTCAACATAAGGGCTATGGTTATGCACATATTATTGTTAATGTTTATGCTTGTTGATTGTTTGTTGTCTTGATTGTTTGGTTGATATTTGGATATTCTAAGCAAACTTACTAACAATCTTAACAAGCTGAAAATATTGTTTCTTTAAAGTTAATAAAAGTTATTAAAATGGTTTAATGATTTTAAAGATTAAATTGGTTTTAATCAAAGGACCATAGGGTATCTTGTATTTGAAAGCATACAAGTACAAGTACATAGAGTTTTCTAAACTAGAATTAAGAAATCTCTAATATTTTAAACGAGATCAACACCGTCCTTTTACACAACACTTGAGTCACTTGGGAACTCTTAGTGGGATAAAGGTCACCCAACCATTTTGAGGGAACTTGTGATTTGAGGTGAGAATGCCTCACTTATGGGATAAGGTCACCTAACCATTTGTTTTGGCAAACTCACACGTGGGTGTAAGTAGGATGTCTTGATTTGCAAACCATGTTAAATGGATCACCTACAATGTGGTTTCCAAATGGTGTTGATGGGATTTTCATGCCGACTTTACATATGATGTTCAAGAGTCGATCCCATACCTCTAGAAGTTGCAAATGGTTGCAATCGTCAAACGTTGACCACCTTATTAATTTAAAACGTGGGATAAAGGTCACCTAACCACAATTTAAATGTAATATTGGGTTCTAGATTTTAATATGAAAATCTTGTAAGACATTTGTTATTAAAATTACAATATCGAAAATACTAAATAAAACTTTGTTAAATTTTGTAGATGGCCTCTAATAATGATAATTCCGATAACTCATCCGCGTCCAACCAATCCCTACGCGATCCTCCAAAAGGAACGTCTAACCATAACAACTTCATCGATTGGTATCGAAACTTGAGAATTGTTCTCAAGCAAGAGAGACGATCGTATGTTTTAGACGACCCTGTCCCCGATCAACCTAACGAGGATGATGAGGAGGCCTTTAACGATTGGCTGAAATACACTGAGGACTCCGTCCAAGTGTCTTGTCTCATGCTAGCGAGCATGACTCCGGATCTCCAAAAGGAGTATGAACATCACGGAGCTTACGACATGATAACCCAGCTAAAGGAAACGTTCCAACAGCAAGCAAGGGTTGAGCGGTTCGAAACGGTTCGAGCGCTCCATGCATGTCGTATGGACGACAATCAATCTGTTTCATCTTATGTACTTAAGATGAAAAGTCACATTGACCGCCTCGAGAGGCTTAATTGTCCCGTCTCGAAGGAATTGGCCACGGATTTGATCCTCAATGGCCTTACCAAAGGTTCGAGACATTCGTGTTGAACTACAACATGAATGCTTGGGATAAAAGCATTGGTGAGCTTCACTCAATGCTCAAAACGGCCGAGGCGGCCATGGGTAAAAGGGTTTTACCCGTTCTCACCATTAATGAAGGTGGGAACAACAAAAGGCCTCGTCCCGCACCCAAGGCAAAGGTTGCCAAGGGTAAGGGACCTGCTTGGGGAAAGGGAAAGGGGTGGCAAGGGTGCCACCCAAACCGCAAGAGAAGAAGCAAAAGGTTGCTACAAATGACCCATGCTTCAAGTGTGGGGAGATTGGACATTGGGCAAGGAATTGTCCTGTCCATCTCCAAGAGTTGAAAGCCAAGAGGGATGCCGGGCAGACCTCAGGTACAATATACATGATTCATATTGATCTTAATGTTACATCTTCTAACACATGGGTATTGGATACCGGATGTGGAACTCACATTTGCAATTTGTTGCAGGGGTTCACAAGAAGTAGGACTTCAAACAAGGGGATGTTAGCCTCTTCATGGAAATGGAACTAAAGTCTTAGTTGAAGCTCGTGGAGACTACATCCTGAGACTTCCAAGTGGTTTGGAAGTTATTTTGAAGAATGTTTTGTATGCTCCTAGTTTGACTAGGAACATTATTTCTGTATCCCAATTAAGACATTATGATTATGTATTATCTTTTATTGAAAATGATATTCATGTTTCTTTAAATGGTATGTTCTATTTTAAAGCTATTCCCATTAATGGGATTTATGAATTGGTTCATGAAAATTTTAAATAGTTCATTGTACCAAACTAACACCAAGAAACTCAAGTTGGACTTAAGTGATACCTATCTTTGGCATTGTCGTCTTGGTCATATAAACAAGAAACGTTTGCAAACACTTCAAAAGAATGGTCTTTTAAAAACAAATGAATGTGATTCATTTGATGTTTGTGAGTCTTGTTTACAAGGTAAGATGACTAAGGCACCCTTTAGTGGAACTAACGAAAGGGCAAAAGATCTATTAGGAATCATACATTCGGATGTATGTGGTCCTTTTAAGCCAATGACTAGGAATGGTGAAAGATACTTCATTACCTTTACCGACGATTATAGTCGCTATGGGTATGTGTACTTATTAAGGCACAAAGATGAAGCTTTTGAAATGTTCAAAATCTTCAAGAATGAAGTAGAAAATCAACTCAATAAGTCAATTAAAATTCTCCGTACCGATAGAGGAGGTGAATACCTAAGTGAAGCTTTTCAAGATCATCTTAGGAGTTGTGGGATTGTCTCACAACTCACTCCACCTGGAACACCACAACATAATGGTGTGTCTGAGAGGAGGAATCGAACTTTATTGGATATGGTTCGATCTATGATGGCTAGAAGCACATTACCTCTATCATTTTGGGGTTTCGCTCTGCTCTCCGCGGCCCGTATTCTAAATATGGCCCCAACCAAAAAGGTAGAAAGGACACCTTTTGAGATATGGCATGGAAGAGTTCCATCCCTATCGTACTTAAGGGTTTGGGGATGTGAGGCTTATGTTAAGACTCCCACCCTAAACAAATTGGATGTCCGATCCACCAAGTGTATCTTTATTGGATATCCTAGAGATTCTATGGGATATTATTTCTATGATCCAATGGAACAAAAGGTGTTTGTTGCCAGAAAGGGTGAGTTCTTAGAAGCAAAGTTCCTTATGGAAGGAGCTAGCAGTAGAACAGTGGATCTTGAGAAGATCAAGAACCACAGCCCGATGCACGTTTGGTTGAAACTAGCACTCAACATAAGGATGTTGAGGATGATCAAGTGGTTGATCAATACACACAACACGTTCGCAGAAGTGGTAGAACTAGTAATCCACCTGAAAGATATGGATTTTTCATGGATGGATGCTATGTGGTAGATTCTGATGAACCAACCACATACCATAATGCAATGTCCAATGGATTGTGACAAATGGCTAGAAGCCATGAACGTTGAGATGCAATCCATGTATGACAATCAAGTATGGGACTTGGTTGTACCACCTCTTAACTCCAAGATAGTTGGAAGTAAGTGGTTTTCAAGAAGAAAACCGATATGCATGGAAACTTGGATACTTATAAAGCTAGACTTGTAGCAAAGGTTTCACTCAAACTCAAGGGGTTGATTATGATGAAACCTTCTCACCTGTTGCGATGCTAAAGTCTATAAGGATATTGTTTGCCATAGCTGCTCATTATGATTATGAGATTTGGCAAATGGATGTCAAAACCGCTTTCCTAAATGGATATCTTGAGGAAGATGTCTATATGGTTCAGCCTGAAGGTTTTGTCGATCCAAACATCCTAATAAAGTATGCAAGTTAAAGAAATCAATCTATGGATTGAAACAAGCATCGAGAAGCTGGAATCACCGTTTTGATGAGGAAGTAAAGAAATTTGGTTTCATCAAAAACGCTGATGAGGCTTGTGTGTATAAGAAGGCTAGTGGGAGCACAATAACTTTCCTAGTATTGTATGTTGATGACATACTACTATTTGGAAATGACATTCCAACCTTGGAAGGTGTAAAAACCTGCTTGGAAGTTGTTTTTCCATTAAGGATCTTGGTGAAGCCGCCTATATTCTGGGAATAAAGATCTATAGGGATAGATCAAGGCGGTTGATTGGTTTGAATCAAAGTGCATATATTGAAAATCTTGAAAAGGTTCAAGATGGAGAATTCTAAGAAAGGTACCGTACCTATTCAAAGAGGAACATATTGAGTACGGCTCAATGTCCAAGCTCAAGAAGAGCAAGATAAAATGAAGGCAATCCCATACGCATCTGCTATGGGATCCATCATGTATGCAATGATATGCACTCGACCGGACGTATCATGCGCCTTAAGCATGACAAGCCGTTACCAGCAGAATCCTGGAAACAGTCATTGGATGGCTGTTAAGAACATACTTAAGTACCTAAGGAGGACAAGAGATATGTTCCTGATCTATGGATCTGGTGACGAGGAACTCGTTGTAAAAGGTTACACGGATGCAAGTTTCCAAACCGATCGTGACGATTCACGATCACAATCGGGATACATTTTCATTCTGAATGGAGGAGCTGTCTCTTGGAAGAGCTCCAAGCAGGATGTGGTGGCTCTATCAACTACAGAATCAGAATATGTCGCCGCCTCATTGGCAGCTCAAGAAGCTGCATGGTTAAAGAAATTCATTGCCGATCTAGGGTTGTCCCCTCCATTCAGGACCCCCTAGAGATCTTTTGTGATAACGAGGTGCGATTGCACAAATCAAGGAACCCCGTGCTCATCAAAAGACTAGGCATATTGAGCGGAGATTCAACTACATACGAGATGAAGTTGAAAAAGGAAAGATATGTATTCGCAAAGTTCACACGGATCAAAACGTTGCGGATCCTCTCACGAAGCTCCTTGAAAAGGCAAAGCATGAATGTCATACTTGTGCCATGGGACTTCGATATTCTAGTGATTGGATTTGATCTATAAATTTTGTATTTGGATATGTGGAACTTTCTATTATTTGAATAAAATTATTTGGTTATAATGTTTCAAATAATATTCCAATTTAGCATGTTTAATCCATGAGTAAAATGTTTACTCTAAATGTCCATAGTCGTTCACACTTGTGGGAACAAGTTTGAAGGTAAGACTATTATGAACTTGGATTGGTTGATATTCATAAGGATAAATATAGAGCAATGGTTGCTACCAAGGTTCATAGATATTTGTGGGATACAATATTGGACTAACCCGCATCTCAAATTTTACTACATGGAATCTTATTGATTGATCATAAGTATTTTGAATAAAGGCGAATATCATTTGGTATCCTCCGACCTGAGATATATATTGGGTTTTGATATTCACCAAGTATTCACCTTGAGCCTATTCTTCACTGTCCTGAAATAGTGGACAGTACATAAGGATATGTTCAGGTATAACACGAGGTGTTTGTGAGAAACGTATGTAGTCAAGATGGAATTTGTTCCTCTTATTCGTTGAGAGTTAGATGTCTAAGGCCTGATTAAGTTAAATCAACAAGGAATGATCATTCTGTGTCCTTGGATTTAACATGACATCTGTAACAAAAGGATAAATGATTAATTCACCTAAATCTTTCAAGTAGGGCACTTGAAAGGGATGATGTTATTGAATGGCTATAAGTCATGCGTATTAAGGGTAGTAAACCGTTGTTAGGCGGTATTTACTGCTTGCATCAATCTTCTATGAATCTTGGGCAAGTGGGAGATTGAAGGATTCTGTGTGCCCAAGACACTTAGAAGATGGATGTGGTTAATACGTTATGATCCAAGTCGGGTTATACCAATAACAAGCTTAGCAAACACCAATTTATTTAATTGATGATATGATCATGCAATTAAATATTTACACCAATTTAGAAAATGGTTTTCTAAATAAATTGCATAAGAGATGGAACAAATTATAAGGATAATTTGTTGATGTGCTTATTGTTTCTTGTCATTTAAAAGGGGTTTAAATAACACTAATAACACATGAGTGTACTTTAATTAAATTCTTTAATTAAAGAGCACATATGTCACACTTATAAATAATGTCTAGGGAGTAACCTTTTATTGTGTGACATATGTCTAGTGACAACATGTTATGTGTTACAAAATTAAAAAAAAGGGGAACCTTTTCAAACTTGTTTTGTTTTGCCGCCCCTTTTAATTTGATAGGACCAAATGTGTCTTGAAAACACACACATACATTTACTAGCAATACACTCAATTAAAAACACACTTTCCAAGACATGCAAAACACAAAGCTCTCTCCTCTCTCTCTCTCTCAAGTTTCGGAACTGGGGGGCAGAGTTGAAGATCTTGGAGATCGATTTCGTGTTGAAATTTGGTGGTGTTCTTCTAACAAGAAGGTGTCTTCCGAAGAGCTTGGGGTAAACACACTTGAGGTCTTCTTCCTT
>JACCIX010000073.1:0-25000 GCA_025506515.1 Flaveria trinervia | reverse complement strand
TATACGAAAGCATACATGTATTTTTCTTGCTTGTTCTCGGTTTTATGTTGTTTGACACCACATACCCGTATGTTTGTGGGCTGGAATGTAAAACCCTTTTGATTTCTTAAAGATATTACTTTATGCATGTAAGGATCTTTAAAAAATCTAGTCATAAGATGTTTGTTGTATGGACTTAACCCATTTGTTCTTGGTTTTGTTGGCCAAGAACATGGGTTAAAAGGGGCGGCCCCATTTCGTGACATAGGAATTTTTGGATATGTTGTTTTGGTTATGCATAACAAAGTCTAGACCATTTGGATTGATTGATTGGTTGTCATGTTATATTCTTTTGGGCATGTAATATTTATTTTATTTCAAGTCTTGTTTGTAATCTATTCATTCATATGGTTTGTAATAATAATAGATTAGGAGTCCATCTTTACTAGAAAAATGTATTAGGATACATATTTTGTAAGGATGTTCAAGATCAAGACTTGAAGAAAAGATGGACAAAGAGGATGCTTGAAGATGTGGATTCAAGTGGGAGTTCCTTTTGTCAACCATGTGTCATGTTCTTAACCCTTAGGACAATACCTTTTGATACACTTGTTTTGTCTAAACAAGTGTGCTCAACTTAGTATACTTGTTATGCATATTTGGTTTATTTGGTTATGCTTGGTTGAATGCTTATGATGTTGTTTGTTTTGGATATTTGGATGTCATTAACAAACCATCAACTAGAACAAACTATTACATGTAATTGGTTCTCAAATCATTAAGCTAAATAGAATGGGTCTATAAAAGGAGTTATTGGTTTGCAAAATAAAACGGGTTTTATTTAAAAGAACCAAATGGATACCATATGGTTGAATGCATACAATCATATACTACATGGACTTTTCTAAAACAAGAATTGTGAAATTCAAATCCCTTTTGAGAAATAAGTTAAACACCATCCTTTTATACAACACTTAGGTTATTTGAAAACTCTTAGTGGGATAAAGGTCACCTAACCACTTTGAGGGAACTTGTAACTTGAGATGAGAATACCATGTTTGTGGGATAAAGGTCACCTAACCACTTATGTAGTAAACTCACACGTGTGTGTAAGTAGGACGACTTGATTTATAAAATATATTGAATGGATCACCTAAAATGTGTTTTATAAAAGGTGTTGATGGGATAACATGTCGTTGTAAACATAAGATGTTCAAACGATCACATACCATTAGAAGTTGCAATGGGTTGCAATTTTCATATATGACTACCTTCTTTATTTAAATAATGGGATAAAGGTCACCTAACCAATATTTAAATATAACGTTGGATTCTAAATAAATTTTTTTAATAGTCTATGAGACGTAAAGGGTATTAATAATTGAAATATATAATTATATCAACGATTACTAAAATGGAAACTTTGTAAAATCTTGTAGATGGCCGACCACACCAACGTTAATAACGATGTACCAAACCATAACAACCAATCTCTTAGGGCGATCCTTCAAAGGGATCGTCTAACACCTAACAACTTCATGGATTGGTACCGCAACTTGAGAATTGTTCTCAAGCAAGAAAAGCGGGCCTACATTCTTGATGATCCCATCCCCGATGAACCTAACGAGGAGGATGTGGAGGCCTATAATGATTGGGTTAAATATGTGGAAGACTCCGTCCAAGTCTCTTGCTTAATGTTAGCAAGTATGACACCCGAACTCCAAAAGGAGTATGAGCTCCATGGAGACTATGACATGATCACTCAGTTGCGGGAAACGTTCCAACAACAAGCTAGAGTGGAGCCCTTCGAAACGGTTCGAGCACTTCATGCATGTCGGATGGAAGAATCCCAATCAGTTTCATCTTATGTTCTTAAGATGAAAAGCAACATCGACCGCCTTCAAAGGCTAAATTGTCCTGTCTCAAAGGAGTTGGCCACGGATTTGATCCTTAATGGCCTATCTAAAAGGTTTGAGGCATTCGTCATGAATTACAACATGAACGGATGGGACAAGAGCATAAATGAACTTCATTCGATGCTCAAATCAGCTGAGGCGGGAATGGGAAAAAGGGTTTTACCCGTTCTCACCATTAATGAAGGTGGGAGAAAGAAGAGGTCTCTACCCCCCTAAGGCAAATGTTGCCAAAGGAAAGGGGCATGTTGGAAGAAAGGGGAAGATGGTTGTTAGGGCGGAACCTCCAAAGCCCAAGGAGAGAAGCAAAAGGTTGCTGCAAACGACCCATGCTTCAAATGTGGTGAGATAGGGCATTGGATGAGAAATTGTCCAGTCTATCTCAAAGAGTTAAGAGAAAAGAGGGATGCAGGGCAAACCTCAGGTATAATTACATGATACATGTTGAGCTAAATGTTATTTCTTCTAACACATGGGTATTAGATACCGCATGTGGAACTCACATTTGCAATTTATTGCAGGGGTTCAAAAGAAATGAGCATTATGCAAAAGGGGAAATAAGTCTATTCATGGACAATGGTGCAAAAGTTCACGTTGAAGCCCGAGGAGACTACATTTTGAAGCTTCCAAGTGGTTTGGAAGTCATTTTAAATAATGTATTGTATGCTCCTAGTTTGACTAGGAACATAATTTCTGTTTCCGTTTAAGACAATATGATTATGATTTCAAGTTTGTTGACAATGATATTCATGTTTCTTTAAATCATGTATTTTATTTTAAAGCAATACCTTGTAATGGTATTATGAATTGGTTCATGAAAACGTAACATATGATAGCTCCATGTACCAAGCAACCACCAAAAGACTCAAATTAGATTTGAATGATACCTACCTTTGGCATTGTCGCCTTGGTCATATAAACAAGAAACGTATACAAACACTTCAAAATAACGGTCTTTTAAAAACAAATGAATGTGATTCATTTGATGTATGTGAATCTTGTTTACAAGGTAAATTGACTAAGGCACCCTTTAGTGGAACTAACGAAAGGGCAAAAGATTTATTAGGTATCATACATTCGGATGTATGTGGTCCTTTTAAGCCAATGGCTAGGAATGGTGAAAGATACTTCATTACCTTTACCGACGATTACAGTCGCTATGGTATGTGTACTTATTAAGGCACAAAGATGAAGCTTTTGAAATGTTCAAAATCTTCAAGAATGAAGTAGAAAATCAACTCAACAGGTCAATTAAAATTCTCCGCACCGATAGAGGTGGCGAATACCTAAGTGATGTTTTTCAAGATCATCTTAGGAGTTGTGGGATTGTCTCACAACTCACTCCACCTGGAACACCACAACATAATGCTGTGTCTGAGAGGAGGAATCGAACCTTATTGGATATGGTTCGATCTATGATGGCTAGAAGCACATTACCTCTATCTTTTTGGGGTTCGCTTTGCTCTTGGCAGCCCGTATTCTGAATATGGCCCAACCAAAAAGGTGGAAAAGACACCTTTTAAGATATGGTATGGAAGAGTTCCATCCTTATCGTACTTAAGGGTCTGGGGTTGTGAGGTTTATGTTAAGACTCCCACCCCAAAAAAATTACATGTCCGATCCCCAAGTGTATCTTTGTTGGATATCCTAGAGATTCTATGGGATATTATTTCTATGATCCACTGGAACAAAAGGTGTTTGTTGCCAGAAAGGGTGAGTTCTTAGAAACTGTCACACCCCCGCTAAGAGCGGAAACACGGGGTTGCGACGAGACGGGAATCGTCATAACACATGGTAAGCGATACAGATGCAATAATAAAATGATGACAAGCGCGTCATGACGACACCCGACAACAAGGGGACTTGTGTCCTGTATAGTCGATGTTCACGACAACATAGCCATATGCATAACAGAATAAGCGATTACATGATCACATAAAGATGAAATTGTAATGTAATTTCCCATAACCCGGGAACAAGTTTCAAAAGATTGTAATTGTTTACATAGTTCAACATTGTTCAAAATAACTGTTTGTCAAACATGTTTAGTCCAAAAATGCACCCTAGGGTCTCCACTAAGGCAGCACACCTAGAACCTCAGCTAGCTTGATCACCTGAAAAGGTATGCTCAAAATGGTCAACAAAATTGTTGGTGAGCTCGCAGGTTTAAGTAATAAAAATGTAAGTGATGCTGTATTAAGTAAATGATATGGAATACCGTGAATACAGTTATATACACAAGTAAAATCACATGACATGAGCTTTGCAACCAACCTAATGACGTACACAAAGAAATTGTCGGCGTATATTCACCCAAGACCCGTACCTGGCTATTGTTGGTACTAACTAGTATACCAACACGAGGGTGGGGGTGTCAACCCAGTAGTACTACCAATACCTAACCGTCGGTTCCCACACTGGAATTAAATAGTTGCAAAGATAGAACCACACATCAGACCCAAGCATGTATCAGATAAGTACGTGCAACACAGTATCACGTTGATTCCTTTTATGAAAATTGTATGTATGTTGTACAGCATAGAAAACGGGCGAGCATACTTTACCCCCACGTTTGTAAATGTTGTAAAATAGTATAAGCATAAAAAGGGGCCACGAAACTCACATGTTAAGTGGTAAGTATGAAAGGTCGAGATTTCCAACAGTTGAATGCAATGATCGGTCAAACACATATTGACAGTTATGGTCAAGCATTAATGACATGTATAAAGCGTATAGTAATGTTTGGTTGGTTCGGGTTGTATCGGTTCGGTCATGGGTAGCACACACACAAGCAGACACGCATCATCAGACACACGACGGGACCAGACGCTCGACCCACGTTCCATTCGTACCAATCAACCTTCAATCGTGCGAATTAGCTACTTTCGTGCGATTGAACCTTCATTCGTGCGATTGGACTCAGTCGCACCACACAACACACCCATTCGCACGACCCAACCTCCATGCGCACGAATCAACCCTCAATCGTACGAATTAGCCACTTTCGTGCGATTGAACCTTCATTCGTGCGATTTGACTCCAGTCGTGCGGAACACGCACAATCGCATACACTCAGTCGGTCACCTGACTCGATCGCACACAATCATCCACACGCATGACTCAATCGCATACAGACACCCTGTCGCACGACTCAGTCGCACGACCTGCCTAGTCGCACAACTCATTCGCACGATTGACTTAGACGCATGATTCAGTCGCACGACCCACTCAGTCGCACGGCTCAATCGCATGACAGACCCAGTCGCCCGAACTGCAGAATCGCGACTGTGGTCGGGCTGAGCAGCCCCCGAGCTGCTCTAACGTGGGTTTTATACCACGAGGACCTCCAGAAACACTCAATAAACATACACAAACATGAAACACAAGCAGGAAGACCTCACACGCACCACTCGACCTCATGTGCTCGGGTGAACCCGAGCACCCGAAACCCTAGAATTCACAGCAGTGAAATCGAACCAAAAACGGGTTGAACAAGGTTGTCTACCTGCTAGGAACGCGTACACACGATGATAACCAAGATTTGGTGGTGAAAACGCGACAAACGTGACGATTTTTGGTGCCAAATCAAGAGAAAAAGTGGAGAAAAGGTTGAAGGTGAAGAAGATGAAGTTGGGGATAAATGGCTGGAAATGGGGCTTATATACCCAGCCCAAGTTTGCAAAATTACAAGTTTAGTCCCTGCACTTAACCCTCGAGTTTCTCAAAAATTTGTTTCGGTTGTTTATGATCTTAAAATGTTCATTATGTTACGGTTAAATGCGTATTTATTGGCATTTGATAGCCTAAAATTGTTTTATTAGTGACAATGGTCGAAATTAAAAATGATATATTGGTGGTAATGGTATTGAAATTTATAAAAGTTTTATGCTTAACACACGTTCTCGAAGGAAGTACAGGCACAAGGGAAAACTAAGCAGACATGACTCCGTAAAGCAGGAGTTCATCAAGAAAAGGAAGATTAATTAAAATATTTCCATGTTATTTATGTCGTTCGACGGACCTTGAGGTGACGGATGTCACAGTATCCCCTAGTTGAGAGAATTTTGTCCCGGAATTCAGCTGGGGTTAGGTCCAAGAGTGTCATCCACGAATAAGTGTGGGTATTTGAGTTTCATTTGATCTTCCCGTTCCCATGTAAACTCTGGCCCTCGTTTCGAATTCCATCTTATGCGAACAATTGGTATTCTACTGCGCTTCAACTGTTTGACTTTGCGATCCATGACCTCAATGGGTTCCTCAATAAAATGAAGCTTTTCGTCGATTTTGATATCGTCAGTGGGTATGTGAAGTGATTCGTCAGCCAAACACTTCTTGAGGTTCGACACATGGAAAGTATCATGTACACCGTTGAGTTCTTGGGGTAACCTTAATCGGTAAGCCACTGGACCAATTCTTTCTGTAATCTCGAATGGTCCAACGTATCTCGGGGCTAACTGCCCTTTCTTTCCAAACCGAACAACTCCTATCCAAGGAGAGACCTTGAGTAACACTCGGTCCCCAACGTTGAATTCTAGAGGATTTCGACGATTGTCGGCGTAGCTCTTTTGGCGATCTCTAGCGGCTTTCAGTCTATCTTGATTTGGAAGATCTTGTCGGTTGTTCCCTGTATGATCTCTGGGCCTGTTAGCTGGCTTTCACCAATCTCATCCCAACAAACGGGTGATCTACACTTCCTTCCATACAACGCTTCGAACGGAGCACACCCAATGCTGGTGTGGTAGCGGTTATTGTATGAGAATTCAATCAATGGCAAATGAGTATCCCAACTACCACCAAAGTCGATTACACACGCTCTCAGCATGTCTTCTAACGTTTTTATGGTTCGTTCACTTTGGCCATCTGTTTGAGGGTGATAGGCGGTACTCATGTCTAATCGAGTGCCCATTGCTTTCTGTAGTGTTTGCCAAAATCGTGAAGTGAATCGGTCGTCACGGTCGGAGATGATTGACACCGGCACTCCGTGTCTTGTCACGACCTCTTTAATGTATAATCTCGCCAACTTGTCCATTTTGTAGTCTTCTCGGATTGGCAAGAAGTGTGCTGATTTCGTCATTCGATCCACTATGACCCATATCGAGTCATGCTCGTTGCTTGTTTTAGGGAGTTTGGTAATGAAATCTATGGCTATATTCTCCCATTTCCACTTGGGAATTTCAGGTTGCTGTAATAATCCCGATGGTTTCTGATGTTCAGCTTTAACTTTCGAGCATGTCAAGCATCTGCTGACGTATGTGGCAATGTCTTTCTTCAAGCCTGGCCACCAGTACAGATCTTTGAGATCGTGGTACATCTTGTCTGCGCCAGGATGAATAGAATATCGTGTCTTATGTGCTTCATCCATGACCAAGGTACGTACACCTCCCCACTTGGGTACCCATATACGGTCCACGAAGTACTGTACGCCATCGGCCTTGTACACCAGTTGTTTATCCAACCCTCGGAATTCTTCTCCCGCAAGGTTTTCTTCTTTCAACGCTTCACTTTGTGCAATTTGGATCTGAGCTTTCAAATTTGTTTGAATGGTTAATCCCAAAGCTCGAGCACGTAGTGGTTTCACATGTTCTTTGCGGCTTAGAGCATCAGCCACCACGTTAGCTTTCCCCGGATGATACCGGATTTCACAATCGTAGTCACTAAGAAGCTCTACCCAACGTCGTTGTCGCATATTGAGTTCATTCTGATCCAGAATATGTTGAAGGCTTTTATGATCTGTGAATACGATGCATTTGGTTCCATACAGGTAATGCCTCCATATCTTAAGTGCGAATACTACCGCACCCAACTCAAGATCATGAGTCGTGTAGTTCTTCTCGTGCACTTTAAGTTGTCGCGAAGCGTAGGCGATCACCTTATCTTTCTGCATTAGTACACATCCCAACCCTTGATGCGAAGCATCACAGTACACCACAAAATCATCAGTTCCGTCCGGGAGGGACAATATCGGTGCATTGCACACAACTTATCTTTCAGCGTTTGGAACGCTTGTTCTTGCGCATCTCCCCAATCAAACTTCTTGTCTTTCTGAGTCAGCAATGTCAACGGTTGAGCGATCTTTGAAAAGTTCGCAATGAAACGACGATAGTATCCAGCTAATCCTAAGAACTTTCGTATCTCTGAAGGTGTCTGGGGTGTATTCCATTTCTTTACCGCTTTGATCTTGCCGGGATCTACATGAATCCCGTCTTTGTTAACCACATGACCCAAAAACTTCACCTCTCTCAGCCAGAATTCACACTTCGAGAACTTGGCGAAAAGTTTCTCTTCTCTTAACAGTTCCAGTATTGCCCGAAGGTGTTCTTCATGGTCCTCCTTCGATTGAGAGTAGATAAGTATGTCGTCGATGAATACGATCACAAACTTATCCAAGTAAGGTTTGCACACCCGATTCATCAAATCCATGAACACAGCTGGTGCGTTAGTCAATCTAAACGGCATGACCAAGAACTCATAGTGCCCATAACGAGTTCTAAATGTTGTCTTCGGTATGTCCTCCTCGAAAACTCTTAGTTGGTGATATCCAGACTGAAGTCGATCTTGGAAAAATATGAAGCTCCTTGTAACTGATCAAACAGGTCATCGATCCTGGGGAGAGGATACCGATTCTTCACAGTTAATTTGTTCAACTGACGGTAGTCGATGCACATACGGAATGACCCATCCTTCTTCTTGACAAATAACACTGGTGCTCCCAAGGCGAGTGACTCGGCCGAATAAAACCCTTCTCCAGTAGTTCCTGTAACAGCCTAGATAACTCTTGCATTTCAGACGGTGCCAACCGATACGGTGTCTTTCCTACCGGTGTAGCTCCAGGAACCAAATCAATACGAAATTCCACCTGTCGTGGAGGAGGCAAACCAGACAAGTCATCTGGGAATACATCTGGGTAATCCCGCACTATAGGGATATTTGTCAATTCCTGTTCCTCCTCTTTCTTTTCCAACACATGAGCCAGAAAAGAGTAGCACTGTTTTCGTAAACTCCGACGTGCTTTCATGCAGGAAATAAGCTTTAAGTTTCTCCCCGGTCTTTCTCCTTGAATTCTGAGTACTCCCCCGTCTGACATAGGGATTCGCACCACCTTGTCTCGATAGACAATCTCGGCCCCGTGTTTCGACAACCAATCCATTCCCACAATCACATCGAAACTTCCTACCTCAAAGGGTATCAAGTCTATATCGAAGGTGTGGTCCTCTAATATTATCGAGCACTTTCTAATAATTTCATCGGCCTGAACAATCCTACCGTTGGCCATTTTACAGAGTAGCTAGTTTCTAGCCTAGTAGGGCTCAAATCAAGCAATTGCACAAATTCAGAAGATATAAAGCTATTGTCTGCTCTAGTATCGAACAGTATAGATGCAAAGTGATTATTGAGTAAGTGCATACCCGTGACAACATTCGGGTCCTGGCGAGCATCGTTGGCTCCAATGACGAATGCACGTCCCCGAGCTGTATTCCCCTGATTGGTCGGGCCTTGATTTCCAGCTATGGCCATCACTTGCTGCTGGTTGTTTCCTTGTTGACCCGGTGCCCGATTCAGCCTGGGGCACATGTTTCGGTAGTGATCAAGGCTTCCACACTCATAACAAGCTCTTGCATTCCCGGCGGGGTTAACCGCGTTGACCGGTGCTGTTGGGTTTGTTGTGCCAAAACAATGTTGTTTAACCATTTAAACAAGAAAAACGCACCGGATAAACATTTAACAAATACCATTTGTAATCTGAAAATTGATGTTCATAACTTAATTCACAACAAACCCAAGACATAGGATCATATGTATGTGAATAAACTAGTTATCAACAAGCTAAAACAACCAAAACAACATCAACAAACTACCTTTATGGGCGATTTGAAGAACCGACATTAGAACTGCTGGAAATCACGTTTGTTGAAGAAGTGGCTGTCCTTGGATGGCCAAACACCAAGGATAGGTGTCCTCAAGTGTACATACCACAAGCCCTCAAGAAACACCCATGTTTGCTAGGATTTGACACCAAAAATCGCATCAAAACCCTGCTGAAAACCTTTTTCAGCCGTGAAACATCAAGGAGATGTCAAAGGCTTTGTTCCAGCCGTAGACTTCTCTCCATAAGAGAAACTCGAGTTCTTGTGCGATTTCATGTGAGAAAGGAGGTAGATCAGATGTGTGTATGTTCATAGAGAGTTTTGTTCAAAACAAGAAGAAAAAGAAGAGAGGGAGAGGCCTTGCGGCCGAAAATCCCCTCACCCTTATTAGGGTTTTTTTTTTTTTTAAAACTCTTTTAATTTGACTAATCTATAATTACAAAATTAACCTTTAATTATATAAATATGCACACACCACATTTATTATTTGATGTTGCTTGACTAATTTAAACACATAACAAATAATATCCATGAACAAAATATCCTCATAATTTTTCATTCTCACATATATTTATTTAGAAAACCCATTTTCTAAATTGGTGTAATTATTTAATTGCATGATCATATCATCAATTAAATATTAATTGGTGTTTGCTAAGCTTGTTATTGGGTATGACCCGACTTGGATCACAACGTACTAACCACATCAATGTTCTATGTGTCTTGGGCATACAGAATCCAACAATCTCCCACTTGCACAAGATACATAGAAGATTGATGCAAGCAGTAAATACCGCCTAACAACGGTTTACTACCCTTAATACGCGTGACTTAAAGCCATTCAATAACATCATCCCCTTCAAGTATCCAACTTGAAATGATTTAGGTGAATCATCATCTATCCTTTTGTTACAGATGTCATGTTAAATCCAAGGACATAGAATGATCATTCCTTGTTGATTTAACTTAATCAGGCCTTAGACATCATGCTCTCAACGAATAAGAGGAACAAATTCCATCTTGACTACATACGTTCTCACAATCACCTTATGTTGTACCTAAACATAGCCTTATGTACTGACCATTATTTCAGAGCAGCGAAGAACTAGCTCAGGTATAACACTTGGTGATATCAAAACCCAATATGTATCTCAGGTCAGAGGATACCAAATGACATTCGCCTTTACTCAAATTTACTTATGATCAATCTAGAAGATCCAATGTAGTAAAATTGAGATGCGGGTCAGTCCAATATTTGCATCCCACAAATATCTATGAACCTTGGTAGCAACCAATTGCTCTATATTCATACCTTATGAATATCTACCAATCCATGTTCATATAGTCTCATATTCATATTTGTTCCCACAAATATGACCGACTACGGACATTTAGAATAATAAACAATTCATGGATGTAAACATGCTAAAAGGGAACACGACTCAAAAGGTCAAATTACAATTGTTCCATACATTAAATGCTAAATAGATCAATTCCAATCACTAGAATATCGAAGTCCTAAGGCACAAGTATGACCCTCATACTTTGCCTTCGCAAGGAGCTTCGTGAGTGGATTCGTAACGTTTTGATCTTAATGAACTTTACCAATACATATCTTTACCCTTTTCAACTTCATCCCTTATGATGTTGAATCTCCGCTCAAGGTGCTTAGTCTTTGATGAGTACGGGTTTCCTTGATTTGAGCAATCCCACCCACGTAATTACCAAAGATCTCTAGGGAGTCTTGAATGGTAGAGACCACCCTAGATAAGCAATGGACAAGCTTATCCATGCAGCTTCCAAAGCTGCCAATGAAGCGGCTATGTATTCGGATTTTAGACTGAATAATGCTACCGTGTCCTGCTTTGAACACTTCAAGGATACCACACCTCCATTCATAATGGAAGTACACCTGATTATGATCGAGAGTTGTATCGATCTGTTTTGGAAGTCCTTATCTGTGCAACCCTTTACACAGATTTTCACTTCAACAGATCCGTATATTAGAAACATCCTTAGTCTTACTAAGGTGCATCAACATACTTTTAACAACCATTCAATGGTTATTTCTATTGGTATCTACTTTGTCATACCTGATAAGCATGACTCGTCCGGTTTAGTGCATATCATGAGACAAATGACGGATCCTATAGCAGATGCGTATGGGATATCCTTCATTTGATTTTGCTCATCCTATGAGCTTGGACATTGAGACGTAGTCAACATGGTCTCTCTTTGAAAGGGTATCATACCTTTCTAAGAGATTTCCATCTTGAACCTTTTCAAGATTTTATATATGCACTTTGGTTTGACCCTATCAACCACCTCGATCTATCCTTATAGATCCTTATTCCAAAATGGGTGATTTCAAAGAGATCCTTTTTATGAAAAACATCTTCCAAGCAAGGTTTTAACACCTTCCAAGGTTGGAATATATTTTTCAAATAGCAGTGTGTCATCAGCATACAACACTGAGAGTATACTTCTGCTCCCACTAGCTTTCATATATACACACCCTTTTGATGCTTGTTTCAATCCATAGATCTATCACTTTAACTTGTATACTTTATTGGGATGTCGCGGATCGACAAAACCTTCATGCTGAACTATTGGACAGTCTCTACGAGATGTCCATTAAGGAAAGCGGTTTTGACATCCATTAGCCAAAACTCATATTCAAAATATGCAGTTATGGCACTTAAATCCTAATCGACCTTAGCATTGCCACGGGCGTAAGACTTTCATCATAATCAACCAATTGAGTTTGATGAAAACCTTATGCTATAAGTCTTGACTTATAAGTATTCAAGTCTCCATGTATATTTGTTTTCATCCAGAAACCCACTTGTATCCAACCGATTTGGAGTTTAAGTGGAGGTTCAACCAATTGCCAAACTTGGTTGTTATACATGAATTGCATCCTTACGTTCATGGCCTCTAGCCATTTGTCCCAATCCAATTGGACATAACATCTTGGTGTATGGTTAGCCTACAGGGTATAACCACATAGCATCCATTCATGAAATATCCTTATCTTTCAGATGGAATACTAACTCTACCAGATTGTGAACGTTTTGTGTGTGTTGATCAACCTCTTGATCTTTATCAACAACCTCCTGCTGATTGCTAGTGTCAATCAATGTGTATCGCCTTGTGGATTTTGATCCTTATCAAGTTCCACAGTTCTATACGTCATTCCTTCCATAAAGGACTTGGTTTCAAGAACCATAGACTTTGGAGCAATAAATACTTCTGATTCGTTGAGTCAAAGAAACGTATCTTATACAGTCTCTTTGGATTCTAAATGAATACACACTTTCTTTGTCCGGGTCATATTCATAATATGAGCCTTAGAGAGCGATGCGAAAACCCAAAATGATAAAGGTGGTAAGTTCATAGCCATAATAAATTGAACCATATCCAAATAGGGTTCAGTTTCTCCTTTATCTGAATGAAGAGCATAGATAACTATGCGGAGTTGATTTTCTACTTCATTATTGAAGATTTTGAACATTTCAAAAGCTTCATACTTATGTGTCATCAAGTGCACACAATAATAGCGACTGCAATCGTCGTTAACATTAATGAAGTATCTTTCACCAGTCATAGACATTGTCTTAAAAGGATCATATGCATCCAAATGCATCATTCCTAATTAGTCTTTGGTTCATACTTATCAAATGAAACATTTTCATTTGTTTCCAAAAGACCATTCTTTTGAAGTGTTTGAATCTAATTCTGGTTAATGTGACCAAGGCGACAATGTCAAAGATAGTAATAACTTAAACCCATTTTAAGTTTCTTTATGCTAAATGTGTATCAACGAGTTATAATAGGATGATCTATCATGAACCAATTCATGGATGTCATTAAAAGGCATATCCTTAAAATGATTACATCATTCAAACTCAATACCATTATTTACAAATTTTGAATCATGATCATATTGTTTTAAAAGGAAACATTAATCATGTTCCTAGTCAAACTAGGTGCATACAAAAATGTTTTGAGAACATTCCAAACCATTTGAAGGTCTCAAAATAGAGTTTCCCTTCTTGAAGCGACATTTCTTTTTTTGAACCCTTTTGCAACAATTGCAAGTATGAGTCTCACATCCGGTATCCAATACCCATGTGATTGAAGAAATGGCTTTTAAAACAGCGTATGAATCATGGAATTGTATTTGAGGTTTGCCCAAACCCTTCTTGTGTTTCAACTCCTTGAGATAGAAGGGACAATACCCTTTTCATAGTCCTATCTCTCCATACTCAAAGCATGGATCGTTCTCCGTTACCTTAGGCTTCATAAGCTTAGGTTTTGAGGTTTCGCTATAACCTTTGCTTTGACGTATTCCTTTCCTTTAGCAATAATTGCTTTAGGATCGGGATTGGCCACTTCTTATAGCCTCCGTTATTGATTGAGAGAATAGGTAGAACCTCTCTACTTATCCCCGCCTCGTTGCTTTGAGCATTGCATGAGGTTCACCGATGCTCTTGTCCCATCCGTTCATATTACAGTTTATTATGAATGTCTCAAACCTTTAGTTAGGCAATCAAGGATCAAATCCTTGGCCAACTACTTTGAGACAGGACAGCAAAGCATCTTGAGGCTATCAATATGGCTTTTATCTTAAGGATAATAAGATGATATTGATTGGGTCTTTTCATGTGACATGTATAAAGTGCTTGAACCGTTTCAAAGCAATCTTATTAAAGTTTGTGGAAGGAACATTTCCCTTTTAGATTAACATGTCATGTGCCCCATGAGGCTCCAAACCCTTTTGGAGTCTGGAATCATATTCCCAACATGAGATCGATGCTTGCACAGAATCCTAAGTGTGCTTAACTCAATCGTCAAAAGGCCATAACATCAACAGCGTGGGTTGGTGAGGTATGGGATCGTCAAGGACATAGACCTTTACTCATTCTTGAGAACGATTCTCAAGTTTCAAATGAGTCCATAAGATAATTATGGTTAGGACTATCCCTCTCGAGAATAGGTCTCAGTGATAGGGAAGGGACGATCGGGGTGGTAGCATTATAGTTAGAGGTCATCATTACAAAATTGACAAAGTTCATATTAGTATTTCTCATAAATTTATTTTAATCGTTAATACCCTTAAATGTCTCATAGACAATTAACAATTAAAATCTAGAATCCAACGTTACATTTAAATGATGGTTAGGTGACCTTTATCCCATTTTAAATTAACAAGGTAGTCAACAGTTGACAATTGCAACCTATTGCAACTTCTAGTCTTATGGGATCGGTTAAACATCATATGTTTAGTCGGCATGTTTAATCCCATCAACACCATTGTACGCCATGCTTCGGTGACCCTAAGCACATGGTTTCCAATTCAAGTCGTCCTACTTACACACACGTGTGAGTTTTTACATATAAGCGGTTAGGTGACCTTTATCCCACAAGTATGTTAGACTCACCTCAAGGACACAAGTTCCCTACAAGTGGTTAGGTGACCTTTATCCCACAATAGTTCCCAAGTGATTCGAGTGTCGTGTAAAAGGATGGTGTTAGACTTGTTACCAAAGGGTTTTAAGTTTCCATTAATTTTAGACTTGAAAAACCTATGTACCTTGTAATTGCATGCTTTCAAATACATGGTACCCTATGGTTCTCTTTTAATAAAACCTCTTTTATTTTGAAATCATTAATCCTCTTAATAACCTTTTATTAATTACTTAATGATTTAGAACCATAAAATTCAGCTTGTTATCATAATTTATTTAGATTGTTAAGCATATTCATATATCAACAATCAACATAAAACAAACAAGCATAATCATACAAACATATGTGCATAACCATAGCCACTAAGTTGACTACACTTGTTTGCCATCACAAGTGTTGTCATAAGGTCTTTTCCTAAGGTTCAACACAACACAAATGATGAGATCTCCAAAGACCCCCACTTGAACTTGCATCCAAATGCTTCAAGTCCATCCTTTGTGTCTTCCTTTTGTGCTTCCTTCCCGAGCATCTTCTTTTA
Source organism: Flaveria trinervia (assembly GCA_025506515.1). NCBI lineage: Eukaryota > Viridiplantae > Streptophyta > Magnoliopsida > Asterales > Asteraceae > Flaveria > Flaveria trinervia. The sequence continues at coordinate 9,233 of JACCIX010000073.1, read as the reverse complement.
CAAAATATATACATCCTAATACATATTTTCTAGTAAAGGAAAAAATGCTCCTAATCTATTTATTACATTGCCAATGAATAAATAAATTACAAACCAAATGGAAACACAAAGAAATTACTACAACCCATAAAGAAAGAATACAATCAACATGACAATTCCATAATCAACCAAACCCAAAACAACCATGGTCAGGCTATGTTATGCACTAAAATTATGTATCCATATACATCATACTAAGAACCAAAATGAACCCCATTGACCCTAAATTTTCAGCCAACATAAACAAAAATCTAGGGTCTTTTGTCCAAACAAAACACAATCAACCAAATTGATATCTTTCCTTTCAAGGTTTATCACTAGCATGTTTGATATAACCTTGAAAGATTGGGGTATCATCAAATCAATACAAACACCCTAAAATTGGTTGTTAAACCTTATATAACCAATTATACAAGAACACATGAAACTAATCATCCACATAACCGGCTCTTGATGCCAATGTTGGGTTTGTTTGTGCCAAAACAATGTTGTTTAACCATTTAAACAAGAAAACGCAGCGGATAAACATTTAAAATACCATTTGTAATCTGAAAATTGATGTTCATAACTTAATTTCAACAAACCCAAAGACATAGGATCATATGTATGTGAATAAACTAGTTATCAACAAGCTAAAACAACCAAAACAACATCAACAAACTACCTTTATGGGCGATTTGAAGAACCGACATTAGAGCTGCTGGAAATCACGTTTTGTTGAAGAAGTGGCTGTCCTTGGATGGCCAAAACACCAAGGATAGGTGTCCTCAAGTGTACATACCCACAAGCCCTCAAGAAACACCCATGTTTGCTAGGATTTGACACCCAAAAATCGCATCAAAAACCCTGCTGAAAACCTTTTCAGCCGTGAAACATCAAGGAGATGTCAAAGGCTTTGTTCCAGCCGATGACTTCTCTTCCATAAGAGAACTCGAGTTCTTGTGCGATTTCATGTGAGAAAGAGGAGTAGATCAGATGTGTGTATGTTCATAGAGAGTTTTGTTTCAAAACAGAAGAAAAAGAAGAGAGGAAAGGCCTTGCGGCCGAAAATCCCCTCACCTTATTAGGGTTTTTTTTTCTTTTAAAACTCTTTAATTTGACTAATCTTATAAATTACAAATTAACCTTTAATTATATAAAATATGCACACACACACTTTTATTATTTGATGTGCTTGACTAATTTAAACAACATAACAAATAATATCCATGAACAAAATATCCTCATATTTGTTCATTTCTCACATATAATTTATTTAGAAAACCCATTTTCTAAATTGGTGTAATTATTTTAATTGCATGATCATATCATCAATTAAATATTAATTGGTGTTTGCTAAGCTTGTTATTGGGTATGACCCGACTTGGATCACAACGTACTAACCACATCAATGTTCTATGTGTCTTGGGCATACAGAATCCAACAGTGCAACCATATTCGGCGCGCTGTTCTGCAGTCTCTTGCAAGATGCCCCGGGCGTCTACAATTCGCGCACACCCGGCACTGTGTTTCCTGGGGTTGATATAATTGCACTTGTCACATTTGGGGTGCGGACCCATAACTCTCACTCTCGCCTGCCCTGCGTCACTGCCACAAAGTTTCTGGTTGTCTTGGCCCTTTTCTCCCTTCTCAAATTCCCGCACTCGATCGGCTCGTTTCCCCAAAATCCTTTCTCTTTTCAGCTCCTCTACCCAAACTCCCGTTCTCACCATTTCATCGGTCAAAGCGCCAGCCTTTAGAATCGTGCTCTGAATAGTAGGAGGAGCAGTAGCGGTTACCATTGCCCGGATTTGAGGCGCAAGTCCCCAAATGTACCTCTCTATCCTTTTGATTCCGGGGTGACTAGATGCGGAACCAACCTTGCTAGCTCATGAAAACGATCGTGTAAGCTGCGTGCCCAGCCCCCACCATGGCATGATTCCAGAACTCATGCTCAAGATTTTGCATCTCATTGAGAGGACAGTACTCCTCAGTGATTAGGGCCTTGAACTCATCCCACGACATTTGCATCGCGGATTCTCTTTCCCCTAGCCTGAATTTGAGTGTTCCACCACGTCAGTGCCTTGCCCTGTAGTGAGCAAGTGGCGTACTTAATTCTTTGACTATCGAGGCATTCGCTGATGTCGATCACGGCCTCCATCTTTTCAAGCCATCTGGTCAGAGCTATGGCTCCACCTTTGCCATCAAACTCTCGTGGTTTACAAGCCACGAATTCCTTGTACGAACATCCCCGTCTAGTATTCACAACCCCGGTCTCATTAATAATTACAGCTTCGTTACCGGCTGTACCACCATTTCCGGTCTCCTGATTGCTTTCATTCCCAGTCGGGTTACCGTTATCCTCATTTTCATTGCCACCGTCCCCGTGGGGTGAGAATTCTGAAGAGCATCGCTCACTTGGGCCACGATAGTAGGAATCAGTGCAGCCAACTGTTGAGCGAGTCAGGGCTGCCACATCATCAGTGTTCCCTGTCCTTGATTGTTACTGGCAGGAGCATCGCTTGTTCTTGGGGTTCTTCCCCTGCCTCTGCCTCTGCCTCTGCCTCTGCCTCTGCCTCTGCCTCTGCCTCTTGGGGTTTCAATTCCGCTAGTATTACTGCGAGTAGACCATCGAGGCGGCATGTTCTATTCATAAAAGAGATAACATGTAAGCTTTAGTCACCATATGATACACAAGTATTCTGTTTATCAAGTTCCAATGTTCATGTTCCGGTCGGTCAAGATCACCATGCAGCCCATTTCAAGCATATTCTCGGTATACCGGTGGTGTTATATATAGGGTTCCCCGTAGCGTTCCCACCACACCCACGATCTACCGAGAATGATGCCCGATCCGGTTACATGACATCCGACTTTCCTTTACATCATATCCATAATAATCCATCAGGTCAACTGAGAGCCCAAGCAAGTAATCACGTATAGTCTGTGGAGGTTGCCTATCTCGCATCCTTAAAGGATTCAGACATAGCCTCCTCGGGTCGGTCTCAGTATCCAAGGTCAGGCGCAGTATATGATCTGTGAAGATCTCTTCGGGTCTTAATACCTGAATTTGGTTATGATAACTTGGCGCGCAGAGGGAACGGAAGATCGAATAGGAGCATCCTATAAAAGAGTGAGCACAAGGCTCTCTCATAGGGTGGAAAGATCACAAAAACAGATAGATAACAAACAAGTAATGAGGAACACGTATGAGATAAAATGCACACAACCCTGGCATGCAATCTACATGAAGGTTCCTAGGTTATAGTCTAGGTCAAGTGTATTGCCTAATTCTCTATAACCAATGGCTCTAATACCAGTCCGTCACACCCCCGCTAAGAGCGGAAACACGGGGTTGCGACGAGACGGGAATCGTCATAACACATGGTAAGTGATAGAGATGCAATAATAAAATGATGACAAGCGCGTCATGACGACACCTGACAACAAGGGGACTTGTGTCGTGTATAGTCGATGTTCACGACAACATAGCCATATGCATAACAGAATAAGCGATTTACATGATCACATAAAGATGAAATTGTAATGTAATTTCCCATAACCCGGAACAAGTTTCAAAAGATTGTAATTGTTTACATAGTTCAACATTGTTCAAAATAACTGTTTGTCAAACATGTTTAGTCCAAAAATGCACCCTAGGGTCTCCACTAAGGCAGCACACCTAGAACCTCAGCTAGCTTGATCACCTGAAAAGATATGCTCAAAATGGTCAACAAAATTGTTGGTGAGCTCGCAGGTTTAAGTAATAAAAATGTAAGTGATGCTGTAATAAGTAAATGATATGGAATACCGTGAATACAGTTATATACACAAGTAAAATCACATGACATGAGCTTTGCAACCAAACCTAACGACGTACACAAAGAAATTGTCGGCGTATATTCACCCAGACCCGTACCTCGCTATTGTTGGTACTAACTAGTATACCAACACGAGGGTGGGGGTGTCAACCCAGTAGTACTACCAATACCTAATCGTCGGTTCCCACACTGGAATTAAATAGTTGCAAAGATAGAACCACACAGCAGACCCAAGCATGTATGAGATAAGTACGTGCAACACAGTATCACGTTGATTCCTTGTATGAAAATTGTATGTATGTTGTACAGCATAGAAAACGGCGAGCATACTTTTCCCCCACGTTTGTAAATGTTGGTAAAATAGTATAAGCATAAAAAGGGGCCACGAAACTCACATGTTAAGTGGTAAGTATGAAAGGTCGAGATTTCCAATAGTTCAATGCAATGATCGGTCAAACACCTATTGACAGTTATGGTCAAGCATTAATGACATGTATAAAGCGTATAGTAATTTTTGGTCGGTTCGGGTTGTATCGGTTCGGTCGTGGGTAGCACACACACAAGCAGACACACGCATCATCAGACACACGACGGGACCAGACGCTCGACCCACGTTCCATTTGTACGAATCAACCTTCAATCTTGCGAATTAGCTACTTTCGTGCGATTGAACCTTCATTCGTGCGATTGGACTCAGTCGCACCACACAACACACCCATTCGCACGACCCAACCTCCATGCGCACGAATCAACCCTCAATCGTACGAATTAGCCACTTTCGTGCGATTGAACCTTCATTCGTGCGATTGGACTCCAGTCGTGCGGAACACGCACAATCGCATACACTCAGTCGGTCACCTGACTCGATCGCACACAATCATCCACACGCATGACTCAATCGCATACAGACACCCTGTCGCACGACTCAGTCGCACGACCTGCCTAGTCGCACAACTCATTCGCACGATTGACTTAGACGCATGATTCTGTCGCACGACCCACTCAGTCGCACGACTCAATCGCATGACAGACCCAGTCGCCCGAACTGCAGAATCGCGATTGTGGTCGGGCTGAGCAGCCCCCGAGCTGCTCCAACGCGGGTTTTATACCACGAGGACCTCCAAAAACACTCAATAAACATACACAAACATGAAACACAAGCAGGAAGACCTCACACGCACCCACTCGACCTCATGTGCTCGGGTGAACCCGAGCACCCGAAACCCTAGAATTCGCAGCAGTGAAATCGAACCAAAAACAGGTTGAACAAGGTTGTCTACCTGCTAGGAACGCGTACACACGATGATAACCAAGATTTGGTGGTGAAAACGTGACAAACGTGACGATTTTTGTTGCCAAATCAAGAGAAAAAGTGGAGAAAAGGTTGAAGGTGAAGAAGATGAAGTTGGGGATAAATGGCTGGAAATGGGGCTTATATACCCGGCCCAAGTTTGCAAAATTACAAGTTTAGTCCCTGCACTTAACCCTCGAGTTTCCCAAAAATTTGTTTCGGTGTTTACGATCTTAAAATGTTCATTATATTACGGTTAAATGCGTATTTATTGGCATTTGATAGCCTAAAATGGTTTTATTAGTGACAATGGTCGAAATTAAAAATGATATATTTGGTGGTAATGGTGATGAAATTTATAAAGTTTTATGCTTAACACACGTTCTCGAAGGAAGTACAGGCACAAGGGAAAAATAAGCAGACATGACTCCGTAAAGCAGGAGTTCATGAAGAAAAGGAAGATTAATTAAAATATTTCCATGTTATTTATGTCGTTCGACGGACCTTGAGGTGACGGATGTCACAGAAACTAAGTTCCTTATGGAAGGAACTAGTAGTAGAACAGTGGATCTTGAGGAGGATCAAGAAACACAGCCCGGTGCACGTTTGGTTGAAACTAGCACTCAACGTGAGGATGTTGAGGATGATCAAGCGGTTGATCGATACACACAAAACGTTCGCGGAAGTGGTAGAACTAGTAATCCACCTGACAGATACGGATTTTTCATGGATGGATACTATGTGGTGGATTCAGATGAACCAACACATATCATGATGTAGTGTCCAATTTGGATTGTGACAAATGCTTGAGGCCATGAACGTTGAGATGCAATCCATGTATGACAATCAAGTTTGGGAACTTGTTGTACCACCTCTCAACTCCAAGGTAGTTGGAAGTAAGTGGGTTTTCAAGAAGAAAACTGATATGTATGGAAACTTGGATACTTACAAAGCTAGACTTGTAGCAAAGGGTTTCACTCAAACTCAAGGGTTGATTATGATGAAACCTTCTCACCTGTTGCAATGCTTAAGTCTATAAGGATATTATTTCCATAGCAGCTCATTATGATTATGAGATTTGGCAAATGGATGTCAAAACCGCTTTCCTAAATGGATATCTTGAGGAAGATGTCTATATGGTTCGGCCTGAAGGTTTTGTCGATCCAAAATATCCTAATAAAGTATGCAAGTTAATGAAATCAATCTATGGATTGAAACAAGCATCAAGAAGTTGGAATCACCGTTTTGATGATGAAGTAAAGAAATTTGGCTTCATCAAAAACGCTGATGAGGCTTGTGTGTATAAGAAGGCTAGTGGGAGCACAATAACCTTCCTAGCATTATATGTTGATGACATACTACTGTTTGGAAACGACATTCCAACCGTGGAAGGTGTAAAAACCTGGCTTGGAAGTTGTTTTTCCATCAAGGATCTTGGTGAAGCTGCCTATATTCTGGGAATAAAGATCTATAGGGATAGATCAAAACGGCTAATTGGTTTGAATCAAAGTGCATACATTGACAAAATCTTGAAAAGATTCAAGATGGAAAACTCTAAGAAAGGTACTGTACCTATTCAGAGAGGGACAATATTGAGTACAACTCAATGTCCAAGCTCAAAGGAGGAGCAAAATAGAATGAAGGCTATCCCATATGCATCTGCATAGGATCCATCATGTATGCAATGATATGCACTAGACCAGACGTGTCATGCGCTTTGAGCATGACAAGTAGATACCAGCAAAATCCTGGTGATAGTCATTGGATCGCTGTCAAGAACATTCTAAAGTACCTAAGGAGGACTAAGGATATGTTCTTGATCTACGGATCTGGTGAAGAGGAAGTCGTTGTAAAAGGGTACACGGATGCGAGTTTCCAAACCGATCGTGATGATTCACGATCTCAATCGGGGTACATCTTTATTCTGATGGGGAGCTATTTCTTGGAAAAGCTCAAAGCAAGAAGTCGTAGCGTTGTCCACTATAGAGTCAGAATACGTCGCCGCTTCAATGGCAGCACAGGAAGCTGCATGGCTGAAGAAATTCATAGCCGATCTAGGGGTAGTCCCTTCCATTCAGGATCCCCTAGAGATATTTGTGACAACGAGGTGTGATTGCTCAAATCAAGGAACCTCGTGCTCATCAAAAGACTCGGCACATTGAACGGAGATTCAACTACATAAGGGATGAAGTTGAAAAGGGAAAGATATGTATTCGCAAAGTTCACACTCATAAAAATGTTGCGGATCCACTCACAAAGCTCCTCGAAAGGCAAAGCATGAGGGTCATGTTTGTGCCATGGGACTTAGATATTCAAGTGACTGGGTTGATGTTGTATTTTGCATATAGATATTGGAACTAATGTTATTTGACTTAATTATATATAGTTATAATTTCATTTGTTCTTCAATTTTAGCATCTTTAAATCCATGAATAAATAAGTTATTCTAAACGTCCGTAGTCGATTATACTTGTGGGAACAACTATAAATATAAGACTATAATGAACTTGGATTGGTTGATATTCATATGGTATGAATATACAGCAAGAGGTTGCTACCAAGGTTCATTGATATCTATGGGATATAGATATTGGACTGACCCGCTCTCAATTATTTCTGCATGGAATCTTGCTGATTTGTCATAAGAGATTTTGAGTAAAGGCGAATATCATTGTATCCTCAGACCTGAGATACATATTGGGTCTTGATATTCACCAAGTATTGTACTTTGACTTAGTTCTTTGTTGTTCTGAAAAGGCAGTACATAAGGTTGAGTTCAGGTATAACATAAGGTGATTGTGAGAGACGTATGTATCGAGATGGAATTTGTTCCTCTTATTCATTGAAAGTTAGATGTCTAAGGCCTGCTAAAGCTAAATCATCAGAGAATGACAATTCTGTGTCTCTTGGATTTAACATGACATCTGCAACAAAAGGATAGATGATTAATTCACCTAACATATTCAAGTAAGGTACTTGAAAAGGATAATGTTATTGAATGGCACTTAGTCATATACATTAGGGGTAGCAAACCGTTGCTAGGCGTTATTTGCTACTTGCATCAATCTTCTATAAATCTTGTGCAAGTGGGAGATTGAAAGTATTGATCTGCCCAAGATCATATAAAATGATGTGGCTAGTGTAATATGATCCAAGTCGGGTCATACCCAATAACAAGCAAACAAACACCAAAAGGTAATTTATTTGTTGATAAGATACACAAATAAATAATGACACCATTTAGAAAATTGGATTTTCTAAATTATTGCTTTTGTAGATGAACATCATTATATAGATAATTTGTTCATAGAAGATTATTTGTACATTATTTAATATGTTAAGCAATGCAAATAATAATGTGTGTTAGTAATATAAAATTAAAATGGTTTTAATTTTATAAAACAAGGGATGTGATTGTATATTTTTATAAAAATTTGAATTGAGAGGGAAACAAAAGGGGCCATTTTCGGCCACCCCTTTGGTCTTGGATGCCCCATTTTATTAGTTCCAAGACATGCAATTCTTGGACACTTGAACACATTTTCATTCTATCACATCCAAGAACACCACAACCAAAAAGCTCTCTCTCTACTCTCTCTTTCTCTCACCGTTTGAAGAATAGTTAGAGCAGAATTTTCAGCATACAAAAGAGAATTTTGTTGCTGAAAATTTGTGTCAAGAAGCATAGCAATCAAAGGTGTTTGTTCAAGCTTGGGGTATCACCTCTTGAGGACTTCTATTTTGAAGTTTCAGCCACGATTTCGTCATCTTTCTCTTCTTGAAATTCGTCTTTGAACAGCTCCAAAGGTTGTGTTCTTTACATCCTATTTTATTCCTTTGTATGTATTTCGTATATTGATCCATGCTTTGGGGTTGCTTATTAAAATGGGTTTAATAATCAACATATTAACATGTTTTAAACTATATTCCGCTGCGTTTTTCATACAAATGAGGATGATATGAACTTTGATAAACATGTTGAATCCCAACACGTATGTATGTATGTATGTATGTATGTATGTATGTATGTATGTATGTATTATATGTATGTATGTATTTATGTATGTATGTATGTATGTGTAGGCGTGTATGTGTGTATGTAT
>JACCIX010000468.1:0-41377 GCA_025506515.1 Flaveria trinervia | reverse complement strand
TCAAGAACACTTTTCTCTGCCATGGCTTTGCTGATCACAAGCTCAGCCTGGCACTCAGTCAACTTAGTGATGAGATCTTGGATCTGAGTTCTAAAATCTGTATGTTCATGTTTTAGTACTGAAATGGTTTCTCCAAGTCTTCTATCTTTAACTTGTAATCATTTTCAGACTTTCTAAAATCGGATTTTAATATGTTTAATGACTCAAGATCAGATCTCATCTCTAGGTTGTAGGACCTGTATCTATTTACTTTAGCAATGCATTCAGGGGAGCAAAGATGTCTAATACCTTGGCTTCATCATGGTCAGCCATCAATGCTTGGTTTGGAGAAGCATCCTCCACCTGAAAACTCCAGTCAAATCCTCCCTCTTCAACAGCAACCGCAGCATGTTGCTTTGTCTTCTCAGCCTGAGGGGTATTGTTAGTGTAGTTTGGTCTGAGTTGTGTTTGACCCCCATTTGCTCTAGGTGCCTTACACTCCCTAGCAAAATGACCCATAAGGTTACAATTGTAACACTTAACTTTGCTTTTATCCAGCCCAAACTTACCACTGGTAGCATTGCTGGGAAATCTTCTTCCTGTCCTCTTGTAGAACTTCTTGGCTCTGTGAGTGAGAGAGCCATCTGCTGAACTATCTCCATGTATTCCAGGTCATCTGGATGGATACAGTCTAGGTCTTCAAGAGTGAAGAGATAATTTCCACAGCTTTCATCTGCAGACACAAAGGCTTGAGAAGAACTTGTCTCTTGGAATGGGCTTCCTTGAGTAAAGTTCTCCCTTGGTGTCTCCGGGAAGGTGATGAAAGGACCCTTTTGTGAGTTGTCAGCGTAGCATTGGAGATGATGTTGGGGTTCTATGCTGTCCCTTTCAACCACATGAAGGGCTGAACCCATTTGATTGTTAGAGTTGCCAGATGAACCTTGTATGTTCATCTCCATCTGGTATCCACTAAGAATCCCATATAACTCTGTCAGAGTAAGAGTTTTAAGGTTCTCGGTCCTCTTGATTACCATACAATAGTGTGTCCATTGCCTAGGAAGTGAGGACATGAACTTCCTTACAATGTCTCTGTTCTCAAGAGGAACTCCTCCATCCACAAGGGTATCCACAATCTCAACATACCTGAAGTATTGTTGGGTCATGGTTTCACCTGCTTTAAAGGTGAAATTTTCAAACTGCTGCTTCAGAAGATCTTTCTTGTTCTCCTTGGCTTCAGAGGAGCCTTCATACATCAGCTTCAGTGCATCCCACAGCTGTTTAGCTGTCTTGCACTTCTTAAAACCTCTGTACACAGAGTTTGGGATAGCAGTCTGAAGAGCAGTCATGGCCTTCCTGTCAATCTCTACTCTTTTCCTATCTTCATCTGAGTAGTTGGCCACATCTTTAGGAATCATACCAGCACCAGTAGCAGAGGGGGTGCTGGGTATGAAAGGTCCATATTCAATAGATTCCCACATTCTTGAGTCAAGAGACCTGATGAAGCCTTCCATCCTCATGCACCAGGTGTCAAAGTCATCAAGAGTGATCAGTGGGGATTTGTTCATGGTTCCAGTCTCCATATCAGTCTTTGAGATGGAAGCCATTTGAAGAGTTTAGTTTTTGTGTGTGTGAGGGATCTTAAGATGGTTAGATCTTATATCACGAGCCTGAGAGCTCTGATACCAATTGCAGGATCGTTTAAGGGCTTGAACACAATTACAACACAACAACATAATGAGAAGATTAACTAAACTTTAATCAAACAGTGAACTAGGTAACCAAGGTGATACAAAGAACACAAGTAAAGCAAGAGCCAAACAAGAGAGTATAGTTTTCAAGGAAGCAGTATATTGCTTTCTCAAGTTCTTTTACAAGTGTTACAAAGCATAAAGAAAGATACAAGAACTTGGAATACTTATACTACAACCTACAGCCGGCTATACTTTGAAAGCCAACTGGATACAATTGACTAGACACTAACAAAAATCAATTGTAGGATCAAAAGGCATATCTGCCTTTTGACCTTGTGACTATGACATGCCATAGCTCACATCCTTATACATTATACAAAGGATAAAGTACATAAAGTGGAAAGTTTCAGACTCAAGACCTCAATGTACAGTTACCAAAAGCATGGACCTGTTCACCAACTCTTGTAAGTTGGTGACTTATCAGAGACGCAGCAGAAAAGGTGCTTTATGGAATAGTACATCAGATAAAGCATGTGTACTAAAAGTCTTCGGAAGAAATCTGTCTTCATAGAGTGAAGCTTCGGAAGACTTTGTCTCTTGAAGCTTCGGAAGACTTCATGTTGGCTTCGGAAGATATTGGTCTTGGCTTCGGAAGATATTACAGTTAGAGTATTTTCTAATGCTTTGTGTATTCTTCCGAAGCATTCTTCACTTAGTACTTAGTGCATGTTGCTGAAACACTTAGGCAGTTTTGGGTTGCATCAGACTTCAGGAATCCTTACACGAACCCTTGGTTTCATTACTCTGATTGAGCAAGCACCTCCTATTCAATCCAAAAAGACTAGAGTGGAAAATGGGCTCCCACTCAGTCTGAGGTCTCACCATCCTTTTCATTCGACCGCAATTTGGGTTTTGAGTCTCCTCAGTCTCAAACCCATGAGCCTGACACCCAACAAACAGCCCTCAGGATGAGTATTTACACTCTTCTGAGTAGCCACAAAGGACAACCCCACCAAAGGCTCAATGCCTGTAGACATTGACCAAGGTCCGGGTCAGTAGGCTTAACATCCCTATCCTTCACTGACCTTCTTTTTGAAACTGATGAAGAGATAACATCTCTCCACGATAATGAAATTGATCTACAACACCTCTCCAAGATCAACAGAGCCCAGAGGGATCCCTTATCTCTATCCCCCATCAGCAACCACAACTGAGGTGAATCGCAATGATGTGGAGGGGACTCATGCAGATTCAGCTGCCACTACAAAAGGTGCCTCAATGGACCCTATGGACAATGGTAACATATCTGAGACTGAATTTGTGGCGACAATGCCGTTTGATGACTCTGAAAGAGATATCATTCAGCAAGAGAAACCAGGGTGCCAAGAAACCACATCTGGTGGTGAGCTGAACATACTAGGTATGTTACCTCATCTCCCTGTGATTCTTCAAAAGAAGATGAGGGAAGCATGCAACTCCTCATAAAAGACCTTCTATCTAAAGTCTCAAACCTTGAATCCTTGGTTAGGACTTTAGAAGAAAGGTCCGCCCCTCAGTAACTTGAGATTGACATCTCAAGGCTCAACTAACTGAGAAACAGACCGAGAGATCAGTTCAGGTCTCATTGACTTCTTCTCCAGGTCATCTAGCTCTCAAGATGATGCTACCAAAAAGGGGGAGAATGTTCAAAGACAAACACTTGAGGACCCATAGATTCATACTTCAACTTCAACATCTTCTACTCCTGTCATCACTTTGTCTGAACCATCTCAAGTTGTACTTCAAAGCGACCCAAAGATGCTTAGAGATCTATATAGACTCTTCACCAAGTTTCTGTTGAGATCCTCTACTAATCAGGCAAGCCCAGATGCTACAAGATTTACTTCGAGCTGAAGAGCTTCAGGGCTTACTGCACCTTCTACCACTATGGAAGAAGTTGGCAACCTAAGGTCCACATGGAACCTAAGATTATTTTGAAGGGGAAATGAGGACTGATGGCCCAGCAACTGAAACAGCCAGGACAGAATCTGACAGGATCAGCGATCACAAGTTTGATGTATTAGGATTCAAAGCAGCGGAATACAAACAAGAATTAGACAAATTGTAGCAAGCAATCGATACTTGTATGCATTAAGAGTGCATACGGTTATAGGGAGAGAATATATATTTTGATTTCAAGGAATGTTTATATATGTAGAATATTTCTAATCAAATCATTCATTCATTCCATTCATTCCTCAGTTACAATAAGTTGTCACTCCTTATATAGAGTGCAACAATCACTGTTGTTATCACGGAAAGTGACAACTGGCAGATCTAATACAAAATAACTAATTCTTAACAAACTACTGAAATGTTCACAACTACTGAGAACATATCAGCATGTTAAGTACAAAATATAAAGCTACTGAAGCTACAACGACTGAAGAACAAGCTCTTCAATCGTTTTACAAAACTACTAAAACATAAAACTACTGAAACTAGAAATATAAAACTACTGATATCACAACTACTGAAGAAGTACTCTTCAGCAGTTGTGACAAACTACTGAGGATTCAGTACTTGATCTTCAGACTTTGACCTTCAGATGTTTCATCAGCTGATGTCTTCAGTCTTTGTCTTCAGCTTTGTACATCAGTTGTTGATCTTCAGCACTTGTAAACTCTTCAGCTGTTGTACTTCAGTACTTAAGTCTTTCAGCTTCAGTACTTGTGTTCTTCAGCTGTTGTACTTCAGCACTTTAGTTCTTCAGCTGTTGGAATCTTCAGCACTTGATCTTCAGCTGTTGAAGTCTTCAGCACTTGTCAAACTGCTGATGAGTCTTTCAGCAGTTGTTGTGATACCATGTGGGACTTAGAGGTTTTCTGATCTTGGCTCATTGGTTCTTTTGGTCCAACAAACTCCCCCTGAACCAATGCAGCCAAAACCTCTAAATTATTCATTGTCCCACTTATTGTTGGCAAAGTGTTGGTCTTTTTCCTTCTTGATCAGTAGAGAAGATGACCCATGTAAGCTCCGGCCTGGGAAGAAACCTCAAATATTTGTTTGGCAGAGTATGAATGGGAACTCTGTTTTGGGGAACAGGACACAGAGTTGTTATCCCATTCATGAGATTCACTTCCCCATAATGAGTCTGTACGACTCTCTTGTGTAGGCCTCAAGGAAGGTGATTTGTTCCTCCATGGTTAGCTCTTCAGCACCTCCTTCAAAAAATGATTCAGGCCCATAATACTCAGACAGGTATTTGGCCTGTTTCCCATTCTTTAGCTCCACAGTTGTTATTATTCTGTAAGCAAACTCATCGGGTGATTACCCTCTAGGAACAACTGGAGCTCATTTTTCCTGACTTCCTCAAGCCTCTTGTAAACTAACCCCTTTTTCACTATTTTGTTTTCCAGCATCTTCTGAGGGGTTAGATTAGCTTTGTAGGCCTTCTTGAAGTCTTCTAGGATTTCCCAGGGTGAAACTACAAAGACCAGAGAGATCACTTCATCTACGATCTTTTTCACCTGGCCAATGTATCTCTGAGGTATATTTTTCTTATGAATTCTGTGAGAGACCCTGGGATCAGGCCAAATCCTCACTCTTTCCTTTTGATATTGAAAGGTATGCCTGAGAGTGTAAAGTCTGAGGGCTTGCTTCTTCATATTGATGATAGAAGATGTGGCTGCATAAGCTTTGTCAACTCTCTTCAGCAATTCCTCATCATGCTGTTTATGAAGCTCTTCTTCTTCTAGCTTCACTTTAACCATTTGTCTCTGGACTTCAGAGTAATTGCTGAGAAGTGACTTGTGGCCTTAGGCAACTGAATCACAGCTGAGAGCGGCAGCCTATCTTCATCATTTTCTTCATCATCTTCTAGCCTCAATATCCTTCTCTTCTTCTTCAAGGGTATATCATCGGCTATGGGTTTTGAGGGTAAGGGAGTTGGTTTGGTGGGTTGTGTTTTGGGTGGTTTTGGTGCGGGAATGTTGACAGGCTGTTCTAGCATCCTTGAGGTGAGTGTGGCTTTTGATTGCTTGGCTAGCTCAGTCCTGCTCCCAGCACCCGCTTCATTCAAAGCTTCAATAACAAGCCCCTTAGTATATGCTTCAGACGAACAGATCTTGGTGGTGATTGCCAAGATACTGTCCCTGGACCAAGCTTTGATTTCGATCATTGATCTTCCAAGATATTTTGCAATAAATCTAATCATGATTTCAAGCCTTTCTCTTTCTAACACTTCATAACTTGCCCATCTATTCTGGATTTCTTCAATCTCTAGTCGTCGAATCTCAGAGTCAAGTTTATTGGTGTCATGGCCTTGCCTAAACAGCTGATCAATGATGTTGTCCATTGATCTGCTGTGTTCGGCATCAGCCTCTTTTATCAGTAGCTCCAAGGCTTTATCTTCAGCAATGTGATCATCAGCACCTTTCTTTCGCTTGTAGGTGAGCATTGGTTGCTGTTCTTTCTCCTCCTTTTGGGCTTGCTTCGCTTCCTTCTTTTCCTCGGATCTTTTCCTCTTCTTTCTTTCACTGCAGTACTCTCCCCCTTTTTGGATGCATTGGAGGAAGGGGTTGTACCGCAGAAAGAGTCTTTTGGACAGCAGCCTCAATCATGGGCTATAAAGTTGAGGAAAGCCTCTCATCAATGGCTTTGGTCACAATATCAGTGATTATGGGTGTGATGAGAGAGAGGGAATTTTGAAGTACAGCACCTATTTGCTCAGGAGGGTTCTGTTCCTGAGAAGTAGGGCCTGAAGCAGAGGCAGGTGGTTGAGTTGGTAGCTCAGGTGGCTCAGTGTTTGGGAAACCTTCAAGTGAAGGTGCCATCTGTGGGTGGGTAGAGGCAGATGGTCTTTCTCCTTGTGCGAGTTGGTCAAGTAGGTTTTGCAGCCTACTGACTTTCTCTTCAAGGATTGTGTTCTGGGCAAGAACATCATAGAAAAAGCCCAGGTCATCATCAGCCGAAACTGAATCATCTGACCTCCTGCTTAGAGCAGGATTTACATGCACTGGGTGTAGACCAGTTGGTGCATGTGCCCCTTGTGCTTGGTACTGGGGACTTCTAGCCTCAGGACAATGTCCATCATCAGCTGTTGCCTCTAGTGAGGTCTTAGTAATGTTACCAGCCTCACTCTGGTCATGTGCTGAGTCAGAGGAGGTGGTAGCCTCACTAGATATTCTAAGCTCCTTGTCTACACCAGGAGATAGAAGTGGGAAACCCCTGTGCTGTGGGTTCTCAAGTGCACTGTGTTCCTCCCCCTCAATTGTAGAGGTATTCCCAGTAGTAAGTGGTTTCTGGGGAGGGGGTGAGGAGTGCAATTGAGTCAGCACTTGTGCAACTATTAAAGTTGGGCTGTGAGGGGCGGTTGTTTGGGGTGAGGGGATAGAAGCGGTGTGCACCTGGGGAGGTTGGTGCTCTTCAATGGCAATCTCCTCAAGTGAGGAAGATCCCAGATATGTAGGTGCCCCTTGTGTGGTTGCTGCAGGCTCCTGTTGAGAGGAAGCCTGAGCGGCTATGGCTGGAGGAGTCATTGTATCCACTAGGGGGTTTGGACTAGTGGATATATCCTGCGTTTGTGTTGCAGGGGCATCCTCAGGGGACTCAATTCCCTGAGTAGCCGTTTTGGGTTTCTTTATGGTGGGTTTGGTGGGGACTTTGGATTTGGAGGTGGTAGCTGTGGGTTCCAGCTGCGTGGGTTTTCGCAGCTTGGCAGCCATTTTGAGTGTCCGGTCAGAGTTGTGCCGGGAGTATAATTCCGGCAGAACAGCCGTAGCAGGGACTCCCAAGCCAACAAGTCCCTCAGCATTAAGCTGGTTTGTAATGATGGCCATTATGAACCGTGGATATAGTATCCAACGGTTGGCAGTTAGTTTTTGAGCCATATCCTTGAGCTCTAAAAATATTATTTCAGAAAAATTAAGGGGTTGTTGCTCAAGAATAGAATACATTACCTGCTGCCATTTTGTCGACATTTGATCCCAAGACGACGTCTTAGGGGCCAAACATACATTCACCATGTGAAAAATCAGGCGCTCAGCGTCATTAAAGTGTTTCTTCATGATAGTGGAGGCACTGAGATCGCCTTGATATCCATGTTGAGCAAAGGATAGATCTATGGTGCCCTTCGGATATCCAGCAGGAGAACTAGCATCATTCAGTTGAAGAATTTGGCGGATTATTGCAGGAGTGATGACTACTTCTTTGTTGTTGACGACCGACTGGAGGGATGGTGTGTTGTTCTCCCCAGTGGTAACAGTAACGTTCATCCAAAATTGGTGCAAGGATTCGGCATGTAATATGGGATTCAGAAGAAATGCCGTGTTGTATTGGGGCTGAACCATAAGATCGATAGCAGTATCGAACTTAGTCCAGATGGGTGATTTAGTGAGGTAGGCAACACAGTTGTGTCGTGGTTTAATTTGCATAGACGCCATTGAGAAGAGGAAGTTTTGGAGAGGAACGTTAGGTTTGAAGAAGATGAAGCATTGAGAGCAAAGGTTAGGGATATATATAGGGTACGGGTAAGAAAACGACTGAAGGATGTGGTGTTAGTCATCAGTAGTTTTAAACGACCGTTGACATGGTATTATCCTTTCAGACGTTGAAACAGCTGAAGTCGTGGTGTTAGGCATCAGTAGTTTAGAAAACTACTAAAGACCGTGGTTTTGACTTCAGATGATTGAAACAACTGAGGACTTGGTGTTTGTCATCAGTAGTTATGAAACTACTGAAGACAGTGGTTTTGTCATCAGCTGTGGTAAACAACTGAAGACTTGGGATTAGTCATCAGTAGTTATAAAACTACTGAAGACGTGGTTTTGCTTCAGTTGTTTAAAATGAAACAGCAGTTGTACAAACGACTTAAGAGAAATTTCTCTTCAGCTGTTTTCGTCAATTCTTAGATTTTCAGCTGTTTCAAACTGTCCTCAACACATTCATCAGTCTTTTTGGCTGATTTCAGTTGTTTCATAGGACATTAGTACTTATCTGTTTGTACTGATTGCAGTAGTTGTAACTGCATCAGTAGTTGTAACTACATCAGTAGTTTAGAACAGATGAAGTACTTCAGTACTTGTGAGACATTTAGCCTTCAGTAGTTATAAAACTACTGAGGGTAAAAGAGCTCATCAGTACTTATATGTGACATAGGTACTCATGATCATCAGTACGAATTACTAAGATCATCAGTAGTTGTCACTTATTCTAGTTGCAGCATACCAAGCCTTAACACCAGGTTTTGGAAATTTGAACTATCCAAAGGCTTAGTAAAAATGTCTGCAAGCTCATCAGCACTAGGCACAAACTTAGGATCAATCAGACCTTTTTCAAAACAATCCCTTATAAAATGATGTCTGATCTCTATATGTTTGGTCCTAGAGTGCTGGACTGGATTTTTGACAATGCAAAGAGCTGAAGCACTATCCATTAACAATGGAGTCTTAGTCTCTGTAATGCCATAATCCAAAAGTTGGTTTTGAAGCCAGAGTACCTGAGATGTACAACTTGCAGCAGCAATGTACTCTGCTTCAGCAGTGGATGTAGCAACTGAGGTCTGTTTCTTGCTCTGCCAAGAGATCAAGCAGTTGCCTAGGAAGTGACATCCACCAGAAGTTTATTTCCTGGTCAACTTACACCCTGCATAGTCACTGTCAGAAAAAGCAACTAATTTACCAGAATGTCCGGTAGAATACCATAAACCTAGAGATGGAGTGCCTTGCAGATATCTAAAGATCCTCTTGACTACAATCAGATGAGACTCTTTAGGTGCAGCCTGAAATCTAGCACAAACACATGTAGCAAACATAATATCTGGTCTAGAAGCTGTTAAATACATCAAGGACCCAATCATACATCTGTAAAGTGTTTCATCAACCACTTTACCTTTCTGATCTGTGTCCAGTTGTGTGGTGCTGCTCATGGGAGTAGAACAAGGCTTACAGTTTTGTAAATCAAACTTTTGCAAAAGATCTTTTGTATATTTGGACTGATGAATAAAAATTCCATCAGCCTTTTGTTTGATTTGCAACCCCAGAAAGAACTGTAATTCTCCCATGACACTCATTTCAAACTTCTGTTGCATCAACTTTGTAAAGGCATCACACAACTTTGGATCAGAGGATGCAAAAATGATATCAACTACATAAATTTGAACAAGTAGATTATGCTGCCCAGCTTTCTTAATGAATAAAGTCTTATCTATGGAGCCTCTAGTGAAATTGTTTTCCAGAAGAAAGTTTGATAATGTCTCATACCAGGCTCTGGGAGCTTGTTTTAACCCATAAAGAGCTTATCAAGCTTATACACCCAATTAGGATGTTTATTGTCCTCAAAGCCTGGAGGTTGACATACATAAACCTCTTCTTTAATTTTTCCATACAAAATGCACTTTTGACATCCATTTGAAAAACTTTAAGGTTTTGATAAGCAGCATAAGCTAAAAACAATCAAATTGCTTCCAGTCTGGCTACAGGGGCAAAGGTTTCATCATAATCAATACCTTCTTCTTGTGCAAACCCCTGAACAACCAGTCTGGCCTTGTTCTTAACAATAAGCCCATTTTCATCAGTTTTGTTCCTAAACACCCATTTAGTGCCTATTGCACACTTACCTGGAGGTAGAGGAACCAGTTCCCACACTTGCTGTTTCTTGAACTGAAGAAGCTCAAGCTGCATGGCATCAACCCATCCATTGTCCTTTAAAGCAATGTGATAATTCTTTGGCTCTTGCTGACTGATGAAGAGAGCATAGAAGCAGAAATTTGACAATTGACTTCTTGTTGATACTCCAGCAGTGATATCACCAATGATTTGAGACATAGGGTGATTCTTCAGATCTTGATACACAATGAGATCTGTGCAAGTGTTTGTAGCCGGCTCAGCAGCAACAGATGGTGATGGTGAATCATTTCCTTGAAACCAATCAGTGGATGGTAATTCAAAGGAAGTTGAATTCGAAGAGATCTCATCAGCATTTGTTGTGGATGGTGCTACTGGAGCTACAGGAACATCAGGGCTAGCTGAGTCAGGCAGCTGATCACTAAACCTGAAGAGGTGAGTACTGCAATCATCATCATCATCAGCAGTACCACCAGGTGGTGAACTGTTGACAGGAGCAACAGCAGGAGTTGATAAGGAACATATTGCAGTATGTCCAAATCAAATAACTCCACAGGACTTTGTGGAATCTTGTCCTTTGGAGATTCATTAAACTTAACATGTAGTGTTTCTTCAACCATCTTTGTTCTGCAGATGAAGACTCTGTATGCCTTGCAAGTAGATGAATAACCAACAAAGGACCCTGCATCCCCTTAGGATCAAATTTATGGAGTTGATCCTTTGTGTTGAGAATAAAACAGGGACACCCAAATGCTTTGAAAAATGAAATCAGGGAGCCAAATGATGGAGAACTTCATATGGAGTCTTCATAACCTCTGATTTACTAAAACTCTATTTTGCACATAACAAGTGCTGGATTCTGTATGCCCAGACACATAGAACATTGATGTGGTTAGTACGTTGTGATCCAAGTCGGGTCATACCCAATAACAAGCTTAGCAAACACCAATTAATATTTAATTGATGATATGATCATGGAATTAAATAATTACACCAATTTAGAAAATGGGTTTTCTAAATAAATTGTATGTGAGAAAGAACAAATTATGAGGATATTTTGTTCATAGATATTATTTGTTATGTTGTTTAAATTAGTTAAGCAACATCAAATAATAAAAGTGTGTGTGCATATTTTATATAATTAAAGGGTTAATTATGCATAATATCTAAAAACTCTTGAAATATTTTAAAAGGAGAGTTTTAGGGAATAACCCAAAAGAAAACAACAAAAGGGGTTTTCGGCCGCCCCCTTGGGCAGCCCCTTTGTTCTTCCCTTTTGTGGTGTTTTGGAGATATGGCTCTTAAGATACACACATACACACACTCTACTTCAGATCTCTCTCTCTCTAATGCAAAAGAGTCACAAGAACATAATCTTTCTTTTGAAGAAGGATGTCATGGCTGGAACAAAGGATTTAGAATCCTCTTTGAAAGTTCACGGCTGGAACAAGTTTCCAGCAGACTTCTTGTGTCGATTTGGTGCTCAAATCCTAGCAAATGGGTGTTTTCTTGAAGGCTTGTGGGTATGAACACTTGAGGACATCTTCTTGATGTTTTGGTCATCAAATAGCAGCCCCATCTTCACTTATATCAACGTTTTGACAGCTTCTAAAAGGTAGTTTATTGTGTTGATTTGGTTGTTTTGTTTGCTTCTTGATAACTAGTTTATTCACATATATATGATCCTTTGACTTTGGGTTTGTTGAAATAAGATTATGAACTTTAATTTTCAGATTATTGAATAGAATATTAAGTTCTTATTCCGCTGCGTTTTCTTGTTTAAAGTTGTTAAACAACATTGTTTTGGCGCAACAAACCCAACATTGGCATCAAGAGCCGGTTATGTGGATGATTAGTTTCATGTGTTCTTGTATAATTGGTTATATAAGGTTTAACAACCAATTTTAGGGCTGTTTTGTATTGATTTGATGATACCCCAATCTTTCAAGGTTATATCAAACATGCTAGTGATTAAACCTTGAAAGAAAAGATATCATTTGGTTGATTGTGTTTTGTTTGGACAAAAGACCCTAGATTTTTGGTTTATGTTGGCTGAAAATTTAGGGTCAATGGGGTTCTTTTTGGTTCTTAGAATGATGTATATGGATACATAATTTTAGTGCATAACATAGCCTTGACCTTGGTTATTTTGGGTTTGGTTGATTATGGAATTGTCATGTTGATTGTATTCTTTCTTTATGGGTTGTAGTAATTTCTTTTGTGTTTCCTTTTGGTTTTAATTTATTTATTCATTTGGCAATGTAATAAATAGATTAGGAGCATTTTTTCCTTTACTAGAAAATATGTATTAGGATGTATATATTTTGTAAAAGAAGATGCTCGGAAGGAAGCACAAAAGGAAGACACAAAGGATGGACTTGAAGCATTTGGATGCAAGTTCAAGTGGGGGTCTTTGGAGATCTCATCATTTGTGTTGTGTTGAACCCTTAGGAAAAGACCTTATGACAACACTTGTGATGGCAAACAAGTGTAGTCAACTTAGTGGCTATGGTTATGCACATATGTTTGTATGATTATGCTTGTTTGTTTTATGTTGATTGTTTGATATATGAATATGCTTAACAATCTAAATAAATATGATAACAAGCTGAATTTTATGGTTCTAAATCATTAAGTAATTAATAAAAGGTTATTAATAGGATTAATGATTTCAAAATAAAAGAGGTTTTATTAAAAGAGAACCATAGGGTACCATGTATTTGAAAGCATGCAATTACAAGGTACATAGGTTTTTCAAGTCTAAAATTAATGGATACTAAAACCCTTTGGTAACAAGTCTAACACCATCCTTTTACACGACACTCGAATCACTTGGGAACTACTTGTGGGATAAAGGTCACCTGACCACTTTTAGGGAACTTGTGTCCTTGAGGTGAGTCTAACATACTTGTGGGATAAAGGTCACCTAACCGCTTATATGTAAAAACTCACACGTGTGTGTAAGTAGGACGACTTGAATTGGAAACCATGTGCTTAGGGTCACCGAAGCATGGCTTACAATGGTGTTGATGGGATTAAACATGCCGACTAAACATATGATGTTTAACCGATCCCATAAGACTAGAAGTTGCAATAGGTTGCAATTGTCAACTGTTGACTACCTTGTTAATTTAAATAATGGGATAAAGGTCACCTAACCATCATTTAAATGTAACGTTGGATTCTAGATTTTAATTGTTAATTGTCTATGAGACATTTAAGGGTATTAACGATTAAAATAAATTTATGAGAAATACTAATATGAACTTTGTCAATTTTGTAATGATGACCTCTAACTATAATGCTACCACCCCGATCGTCCCTTCCCTATCACTGAGACCTATTCTCGAGAGGGATAGTCCTAACCATAATTATCTTATGGACTCATTTTGAAACTTGAGAATCGTTCTCAAGAATGAGTAAAGGTCTATGTCCTTGACGATCCCATACCTCACCAACCCACGCTGTTGATGTTATGGCCTTTTGACGATTGAGTTAAGCACACTAAGGATTCTGTGCAAGCATCCGATCTCATGTTGGGAATATGATTCCCAGACTCCAAAAGGGTTTGGAGCCTCATGAGGCACATGACATGTTAATCTAAAAGGAAATGTTCCTTCCGCAAACTTTAGTAAGATTGCTTTGAAACGGTTCAAGCACTTTATGCATGTCACATGAAAAGACCCAATCGATATCATCTTATATATTCTTAAGATAAAAAGCCATATTGATAGCCTCAAGATGCTTTACTATCCTGTCTCAAAGTAGTTGGCCAAGGATTTGATCCTTGATTGCCTAACTAAAGGTTTGAGACATTCATAATAAACTGTAATATGAACGGATGGGACATGAGCATCGGTGAACCTCATGCAATGCTCAAAGCAACCGAGGCGGGGATAAGTAGAGAGGTTCTACCTATTCTCTCGATCAATAAGGAGGCTATAAGAAGTGGACCATCCCGATCCTAAAGCAATTATTGCTAAAGGATTGGAATAAATCAAAGCAAAGGTTAAAGCGAAACCTCAAAACCTAAGCTTATGAAGCCTAAGGTAACGGAGAACGATCCATGCTTTGAGTATGGAGAGATAGGACTATAAAAGGGTATTGTCCCTTCTATCTCAAGGAGTTGAAACACAAGAAGGGTTTTGGGCAAACCTCAAATACAATTCCATGATTCATACGCTGTTTTAAAAGCCATTTCTTCAATCACATGGGTATTGGATACCGGATGTGAGACTCATACTTGCAATTGTTGCAAAAGGGTTCAAAAGAAATGTCCGCTTCAAGAAGGGAAACTCTATTTTGAGACCTTCAAATGGTTTGGAAGTTGTTCTCAAAACATTTTTGTATGCACCTAGTTTGACTAGGAACATAATTATTGTTTCCTATTAAAACAATATGATCATGATTCAAAGTTTGTAAATAATGGTATTGAGTTTTGAATGATGTATATCATTTTAAAGATATGCCTTTTAATGATTTCCATGAATTGGTTCATGATAGATCATCCTATTATAACTCATTCATACACCTTTAGCATAAAGAAACTTAAAATGGGTTTAAGTTATTACTATCTTTGACATTGTCGTCTTGGTCACATTAACCAGAATTGGATTCAAACACTTCAAAAGAATGGTCTTTTGGAAACAAATGAAAATGTTTCATTTGATAAGTATGAACCAAAGACTAATTAGGAATGATGCATTTGGATGTATATGATCCTTTTAAGACAATGTCTAAGACTGGTGAAAGATACTTCATTATTGTTACCAACGATTACAGTCGCTATTATTGTGGGCACTTGATGACACATAAGTATGAAGCTTTTGAAATGTTCAAAATCGTCAATAATGAAGTAGAAAATCAGCTCCGTATAGTTATCTATGCTCTTCATTCAGATAAAGGAGAAACTGAACCCTATTGGATATGGTTCAATTTATTATGGCTATGAACTTACCACTTTATCATTTTGGTTTTCGCATCGCTCTCTAAGGCTCATATTATGAATATGACCCGGACAAAGAAAGTGTGTATTCATTTGGAGTCCAAAGAGACTGTATAAGATACCGTTTCTTTGACTCAACGAATCAGAAGTATTTATTGCTCCAAAGTCTATGGTTCTTGAAACCAAGTCCTTTATGGAAGGAATGACGTATAGAACTGTGGAACTTGATAAGGATCAAAATCCACAAGGCGATACACATTTGATTGACACTAGCAATCAGCAGGAGGTTGTTGATAAAGATCAAGAGGTTGATCAACACACACAAAACGTTCACAAATCTGGTAGAGTTAGTATTCCATCTGAAAGATAAGGATATTTCATGAATGGATGCTATGTGGTTATACCCTGTAGGCTAACCATACACCAAGATGTTATGTCCAATTTGGATTGGGACAAATGGCTAGAGCCATGAACGTAAGGATGCAATTCATGTATAACAACCAAATTTGGCAGTGGTTGAACCTCCACTTAAACTCCAAATCGGTTGGATACAAGTGGGTTTTCTGGATGAAAACAAATATACATGGAGACTTGAATACTTATAAGTCAAGACTTATAGCATAAGGTTTTCATCAAACTCAATTGGTTGATTATGATGAAAGTCTTACGCCCGTGGCAATGCTAAGGTCGATTAGGATGTTAAGTGCCATAACTGCATATTTTGAATATGAGTTTTGGCTAATGGATGTCAAAACCGCTTTCCTTAATGGACATCTCGTAGAGACTGTCCACATAGTTCAGCATGAAGGTTTTGTCGATCCGCGACATCCCAATAAAGTATACAAGTTAAAGTGATAGATCTATGGATTGAAACAAGCATCAAAAGGGTGTGTATATATGAAAGCTAGTGGGAGCAGGATTATACTCTCAGTGTTGTATGCTGATGACACACTGCTATTTGAAAAATATATTCCAACCTTGGAAGGTGTTAAAACCTTGCTTGGAAGATGTTTTTCATAAAAGGATCTTTGAAATCACCCATATTTTGGAATAAGGATCTATAAGGATAGATCGAGGTAGTTGATAGGGTCAAACCAAAGTGCATATATAAAATCTTGAAAAGGTTCAAGATGGAATCTCTTAGAAAGGTATGATACCCTTTCAAAGAGAGACCATGTTGACTACGTCTCAATGTCCAAGCTCATAGGATGAGCAAAATCAAATGAAGGATATCCCATACGCATCTGCTATAGGATCCCTCATTTGTCTCATGATATGCACTAAACCGGACGAGTCATGCTTATCAGGTATGACAAAGTAGATACCAATAGAAATAACCATTGAATGGTTGTTAAAAGTATGTTGATGCACCTTAGTAAGACTAAGGATATGTTCTAATATACAGATCTGTTGAAGTGAAAATCTGTGTAAAGGGTTGCACAGTGAAGGACTTCCAAAACAGATCGAAACAACTCTCGATCATAATCAGGTGTACTTCCATTATGAATGGAGGTGTGGTATCCTTGAAGTGTTCAAAGCAGGACACGGTAGCATTATTCAGTCTAAAATCCGAATACATAGCCGCTTCATTGGCAGCTTTGGAAGCTGCATGGATAAGCTTGTCCATTGCTTATCTAGGGGTGGTCTCTACCATTCAAGACTCCCTAAAGATCTTTGGTAATTACGTGGGTGGGATTGCTCAAATCAAGGAACCCCGTACTCATCAAAGACTAAGCACCTTGAGCGGAGATTTAACATCATAAGGGATGGAGTTGAAAAGGGTAAAGATATGTATTCATAAAGTTCATAAAAGATCAAAACATTACGGATCCACTCACGAAGCTCCTTGTGAGGGCAAAGTATGAGGGTCATACTTGTGCCTTAGGACTTCGATATTCTAGTAATTGAAATTGGTCTGTTTAGTATTTGAAGTACGGAACAATTGTATTTTGACTAATTTTGAGTCGTGTTCCCTTTTAGCATGTTTACATCCATGAATATGTTTATTATTCTAAATGTCCGTAGTCGGTCATATTTGTGGGAACAAATATGAATGTAAGACTATTATGAACATGGATTGGTAGATATTCATAAGGTATGAATATAGAGCAATTGGTTGCTACCAAGGTTCATAGATATTTGTGGGATGCAAATATTGGACTGACCCGCATCTCAATTTTACTGCATGGAATCTTCTAGATTGATCATAAGTAAATTTGAGTAAAGGCGAATATCATTTGGTATCCTCTGACCTGAGATACATATTGGGTTTTGATATTCACCAAGTGTTATACCTTGAGCTAGTTCTTCGCTGCTCTGAAATAATGGTCAGTACATAAGGCTATGTTTAGGTACAACATAAGGTGATTGTGAGAAACGTATGCAGTCAAGATGGAATTGTTCCTCTTATTCGTTGAGAGCATGATGTCTAAGGCCTGATTAAGTTAAATCAACAAGGAATGATCATTCTATGTCCTTGGATTTAACATGACATCTGTAACAAAAGGATAGATGATTGATTCACCTAAATCATTTCAAGTTGGATACTTGAAGGGGATGATGTTATTGAATGGCTTTAAGTCACGCGTATTAAGGGTAGTAAACCGTTGTTAGGCGGTATTTACTGCTTACATCAATCTTCTATGTATCTTGTGCAAGTGGGAGATTGCTGGATTCTGTATGCCCAAGACACATAGAACATTGATGTGGTTAGTACGTTGTGATCCAAGTCGGGTCATACCCAATAACAAGCTTAGCAAACACCAATTAATATTTAATTGATGATATGATCATGGAATTAAATAATTACACCAATTTAGAAAATGGGTTTTCTAAATAAATTGTATGTGAGAAAGAACAAATATGAGGATATTTTGTTCATAGATATTATTTGTTATGTTGTTTAAATTAGTTAAGCAACATCAAATAATAAAAGTGTGTGTGCATATTTTATATAATTAAAGGGTTAATTATGCATAATATCTAAAAAACTCTTGAAATATTTTAAAAGGAGAGTTTTAGGGAATAACCCAAAAGAAAAACAACAAAAGGGGTTTTCGGCCGCCCCCTTGGTGCAGCCCCTTTGTTCTTCCCTTTTGTGTGTGTTTTGGAGATATGGCTCTAAGATACACACATACACACACTCTACTTAGATCTCTCTCTCTCTAATGCAAAAGAGTCACAAGAACATAATCTTTCTTTTGGAAGAAGGATGTCATGGCTCGAACAAAGGATTTAGAATCCTCTTTGAAAGTTCACGGCTGGAACAAGTTTCCAGCAGACTTCTTGTGTCGATTTGGTGCTCAAATCCTAGAAAATGGGTGTTTTCTTGAAGGCTTGTGGGTATGAACTGCCTTTTGATTCCCTTTGAAAGATAGAAGTCATCAAGTGTATGATTTCTAAACTCAGTTCCATTGTCACTCCTAATACACTTGACTGGAAGAGAATACTGCTTCTCAATGTATAGCACAAAGTGAATAATCTTCTGAGTAGCCTCATCCTTTGAATGTAGAAAGAAAGTCCATACAAATCTGGAGTAATCATCCACAATTACCAGACAGTATTTCTTCTTTGCCATGCTCATTACTCTCACAGGACCAAATAGATCCATATGCAGTAATTGCAAGCAGGCAGTGGACTTGGGCACTTCAATAGGAAGGAATGAGACTTTGTGCTGTTTTCCTTTTAAACAAGCAGTGCAGGTTTCATCACAGTGGAACTCCTTTATTGGTAAGCCTCTGACTAAACTATTGTGGCTAAGCTGATTCATGTTTTTGAGATTAACATGACCAAGCCTCCTGTGCCACAGTTTAGATTCTTGAGAAGAGGCTTTGGAAAATAGGCAGGGATTGCCTTTGAGATCTATCTTCTTAGAAAGATCTAAGGCATACACTCTTCCTATCCTGTTGGCTTTCAAGAGAGTGTGATCATCCAACACCTTGTCAATCAAGTGCAAAACTTTGGATGACAGAATCCTACAGTTTTGACTAGTGAAAAGGGCAACATGGCCTTTATCACACATTTGACTGACACTCAAGAGATTGTACTTGAGATTTTCCACATGATTAACATCATCAAATTGATTTCTCCATTGGAGACAAAGCCCTTACCGATGATGTAACCCCTAGCATCATTGCCAAAAGAGACAAATCCCTTCTTTCCTTGAGAGTAGTTATGAAGAAGAGAGTTGTTCCCAGTCATGTGCATAGATCCCCCACTGTCTACATACCAGATGCTACTTTGGCATGTTGAAGAACCCTGCAAAAATAAACAATTAGTTAGTTTTAGAGACCCAAACCTTTTTGGTTTTGGGCCTGGTCTCATCAATAGATGGTAAACTAACAGGTTTATTTGAAACAACAGCCTGAGAGGAAGAAGATGGTGTAGAAGAGGAATCCTTTGGCTTGGACCTCCTTTTCTGTGGTTTCAACGTAGGAGAATCTAGTTGGTTAACTCTACCCAACAGATGTTGTACCATCATCACCAGTTGTGTCTGATTTTGTGATAAAGCTTTCAGCTCATCAGACACATTGCTAGTGGAGTTTGATAAGCTCCTATGTTGCACCTTTTTCTTTTGAGCACTCTCAGCTGTCACCTGTTTAACCCCTTCCTTTTTGGATTTCTTTGAGGACTTAAGGGTTACAGGATTTGATGTTGCTGATACAAATGTGGTCTCAAACTCAGTTTTCATTTTTACCATTTTCTCATTAATTTCTTCTTCTTGTTTGAGTTTGGAACCTCTTTTGTACCAACAATCATCTGTAAGATGATTGAACAAACCACATACTTCACATGGTTTCTTCTTCATCTTAGGTTGATCATCAACTAAAGAGGGTGAAGCAACAGAAGACTTGTTTTTTAATGCTTTGGAAGCATTGTTTGCTTTCTTGACAGCCTCTTTAGTAGTCTTCAAACTCTTTCTACTGCCAGTTTTCTTCTCTTCAGTACTGACAGCAGTTGAAGTTTGAACTTCAGGTGTTAAATCCTGCTCTCTAGTCCTTTCAGGACCTTCAGAATTAACTCCGGAGTTGATCAACTCATTAATCATGTGAATGTCAGCATTTGAACCATCAACATCAGCTGATAGGTTCAAAGAGGGCTTGATGCTGACTGCTACTTCTGATTGTGCTGTATCAGAAGGTAGATCACATGATGTGATGGATTGGTTATCACTCTCACCATCAGATTCTACCTCTGCTCTTGGGGTAAAATCTGTAGGTGGAGCAGTGTGATTGTAACCAATTCCAAACTTCACATTTGAAGCAGATTGCTTACTAAGAAGCATTTCAAAACCTTTGCATGATTGTACCCATCTATCACACTCGACCTGGGTAACTGCAAGGTTTCTTTGAGATCTTTGTACTTCTCTAGAAGTACTTCTTCTCTAGCCTTATCATCAATTATTTGGCAATTCAGTTTATAAATCTCATCATTTTTATCTTTGAGCACAAACTCAAACTCAGCTTTGTTTTTGGAAATTACTTGTTCTAGCTCAATGTTCTTATTAATTAGAGCTACATTTGCTTCTCTTATGGAAGCAAATGCTGCTATGCATGGTTCAGAACATAATTTGGCTTTTGCCTCAGAGGATACCTGTGATACCTGAGGTGTAGAGGCATTAGAAAATGAAGTATCAGCAGACTCCAAAGCCATAAGAGCTAGATTCC
Source organism: Flaveria trinervia (assembly GCA_025506515.1). Classification (NCBI taxonomy): domain Eukaryota; kingdom Viridiplantae; phylum Streptophyta; class Magnoliopsida; order Asterales; family Asteraceae; genus Flaveria; species Flaveria trinervia. The sequence goes on along the minus strand of JACCIX010000468.1, from coordinate 20,493 downwards.
CAAAAGGACTGTCACCACCATGTTGACCAGCACCTGAGAACAGTTGATCATGACCAGACAAGTCATCTGGTAAACTGCTCCAGTCAACAACTCCTGGGGTGAAGAAGCTGTGTTGTTGAGATTGAGGTTGTTGATGAGATTGGGATGGCTGAGGTTCTGGTAGTGCATAAGGTTGTGGTGCCATAGGAACTTGAACTTGATTTGACTGTGGCATGTAATAACAAGGGTACGGATATGGCATTTGACCCTGAGAACAAAATATGCCGGAGATTGTTGTTGAGAATGATGACTAGAGGTGACGGGATGTTGCCCTCTGTGTTGTTGACTTTTGCCAGGAAAAGTCACAAAGGGTGCAGTGGAGTTAGATCCAGTTGATCTACACTCTCTTGCAAAGTGTCCAAGCCTTTGGCATTTGTGACACCTCAACTTGCTCTTGTCAAAACCAACTTTGGTTTTGCCAGAGAGTCCTGGGAATTTTCTCCAGTTCTTTTATAGAACTTTTGAGATCTGATATTTATCAAGGCCATTTGGCTCAAAATATCCATCTCTTCTAAGTCATCATCAGCAATCCCCTTGAGATCATCCATAATGAAACATAGATTGTCATTATTACACCCAGTAAACTGACCATCAACACTCACAAATGCAGAATCAGAAGTGCTTGAAGAGAAATTAATATGCTCATCATACTGGCATTCAGATGAAGCATATTCTAACTCATGACCCACCAAGGCAGTGTTGCCTTGTACAAAGTCTTCAGTGAGCTTTCCAGATGAAGACAACTTTCTCTTCTGTTCTATCTCTCTCTCAAAAGTGAGCAGTTTCCCATGGAGTTGGGTGAGAGATAGTTTGTCCAAACTTGCACTGGAGCGTAGGACAATAGTATATGTGTCCCATCTCTCAGGCAGTGATCTGAGAAATCTGTTATTCATCTGAATATTGGTGTATTCAAGTTTGACCATTTTTAGTTCAGAGATCAAACAAGAGAACCGCTCATATTGTTGAGTCAGTGTCTCACCCTTTCTATGAGAGAATGTCTCATATTGTTGGGCAAGAATTTCTCTATTATTTGCCAAGACCTCATCTGTTCCTCCAAATTGTTCTTTCAAGGCATTCCAGAGATCATGGGCAGTTTCATGATGCATTAGCCCAGAATAGATTTCATTGGCAGTGTCATGGCCAGAATTCCATGGGCTTCGCATCAATTTCAAGCAACTTCTTATCCTCATCTGAGTATTGCTCCCTCCTCTTCGGAACCATTTGATTGGTTTCCGGGTTATTTACCATAGGCTTGTGTGGACCATGTACCACTGATGTCCAACACCTTGCGCTGTTAACAGACAGGTGATGGAGCATACGTCTTTGCTATATTTTATACTCATTCCTAACCAGCATTGGTGGCTTGGTTGAGGAACCAGTATTGTGAGGATCATTGGAGGGAGTAGTCATTTTCAGTTCAAAAACAATTAGTTCAAGCTTTTAAAAGTTTTAGACAGACCACAACAAACTCAATGAGAACCAAGAAAAGATCTCAGGATGAATGAGCAGAAATACAGAAAATTCAATCTCTATAACCGTTTCTTGCAAAAACAAAAGCTAATTCAATCAAACTTAGATCTTGAATAGCAGTTTCAATGATCAATTATTAGATCGATCAATGATTAACCTGCTCTGATACCATTTGACAGGATCAGGGATCACAAGTTTGATGTATTAGGATTCAAAGCAGCGGAATACAAACAGGAATTAGACAAATTGTAGCAAGCAATCGATACTTGTATGCATTAAGAGCGCATACGCTTATAGGGAGAGAATATATATTTCTTATTTCAAGGAATGTTTATAGATGTAGAATATTTCTAATCAAATCATTCATTCATTCCATCATTCCTCAGTGTTACAATAAGTTGTCACTCCTTATATAGAGTGCAACAATCACTGCTGTTATCACGGAAAGTGACAACTGGCAGATCTAATACAAAAATTACTAATTCTTAACAAACTACTAAAATGTTCACAACTACTGAGAACATATCAGCATGTTAAGTACAAAATATAAAACTACTGAAGCTACAACGACTGAAGAACAAGCTCTTCAGTCGTTTTACAAAACTACTGAAACATAAAACTACTGAAACTAGAAATATAAAACTACTGATATCACAACTACTGAAGAAGTACTCTTCAGCAGTTGTGACAAACTACTGAGGCTTCAGTACTTGATCTTCAGACTTTGACCTTCAGATGTTTCATCAGCTGATGGCTTCAGTAGATATCATCAGCTGATGTCTTCAGTCTTTGTCTTCAGGCTTTGTACATCAGTTGTTGATCTTCAGCACTTGTAAACTCTTCAGCTGTTGTACTTCAGTACTTAAGTCTTTCAGCTTCAGTACTTGTGTTCTTCAGCTGTTGTACTTCAGCACTTTAGTTCTTCAGCTGTTGGAATCTTCAGCACTTGATCTTCAGCTGTTGAAGTCTTCAGTACTTGTCAAACTGCTGATGAGTCTTCAGCAGTTGTTGTGATACCATGTGGGACTTAGAGGTTTTCTGATCTTGGCTCATTGGTTCTTTTGGTCCAACAGAATCTGCATTTCCTCAAACTTCTGAAGCTGAAGTTAAAGGCTCGGAAGAACAAGCTGAATCTTCTGAAGCTGAAATGGAAGCTATGGAAGGACTGTTCAATATGTCTGAGGAACTGATCATCACAAATGCAATCCTAGAAATGGCATCTGAGGTGAACAGTGATGACTTTTTGAATCTACCTCTATCCCAGACACCCTCTCTGCCTCTCTCACAATTAAAATCCACTCTCCAAGAACCACCACAGTCGGGCTCTTCAAAAGATAACAAAGGGAAAAGGAAGATGACTGTGGAAGAGCTTCAGGAAGAGGAGAAGATTGAGAAGTTAAAGAAGAAAGGAAGACTTCCAACTGAGAAGTTGCTAGCTACTAGTACAAAAGCAGCGGCAGCCAACCAGGAGGCTGTCAACAACAAAAGGAGAGAGAGATAATTGATCAACTCATCCAATTGGGAGCTGCCAATAAAGAAACACTCTTGCTACCACTAGAGGAGTTGGTGAAACTAGAAAAGGAAACCAGACTGCAACATGAGAAACAACAAGAAGCAGCCAGGTTGGCCTTAGAGAAAGAGAACAAAGAAGAATAGAAGGAGGCTGGCTTGCAGCAGTGGAGAGATAGGATAGAGTTCCTGATCTCCAGAGGCTTCAATCTTCAAGAACTCTCTCCTCACAACAATGAAACAATCCTATGGCTCTACAACAAAGAGCAAGATCAAATGGAGAAAGAGAGAAGAAAGGCTGCAAGAGAATAGCTAAAGGAAAGGAAGAAGAAGGAGGAAGAAGCAAAGGCCACTGCAACCAGGAAGCTCAATGAGAAGGCCTGGATGAAGGACTATCTCCGGCTCATGGCTTCTCTGGAAGGCAGGTGGGTCCCATGTCAGAGAGGACACTCCAACGGATTGTCAGCGAAATCAAGGCTGACATCCACTTTGGAAAGAGAAAAGAGATGTATAGAAAGGTAAAGGGGATGACCTTCACTGCAACTACTCAACCACAACCTGATCCCTCACCCTTACCCTTCACCATTAAAACTAAGCCCTTAACCCCTGAACCCACATCCTTAACCTCACCAATTTCATCATCTCAACCACCTAAACTTCCCATCCTTCAACCAAGAACACTTCCTAGAACCTCTGAACCACAACCTACCCAACAACCATCCAAACTATCCCCTTAGCCTTCTCAACATCTCTCTCTTCAGGAGTTCAAGGTAATCAAGACTAAGCTCACTAACTGCATAACTTTGAGCGAAGTCTCATGTGAGGAAGACTCTGTCAATATCACCTATGTTGATGGATCTTCATGTTCCCTCAAAAGAGATCAATTCCTTGATTTGCCTAGAGGAACATTGGACTAGGCAGCTAGACTTCTAGGCCTCAACTCAGATTCACTGAATGATGAAGAGAAGAAACTTAGAAGGAAACTGGTGACTCTGCTGGATACTAAGAAAAAAGACAAGATTTCTAGTCAGTCTCTTGTGCCTGGAAAGAGAATAATCTGGTGGAGGTTCGATGAAACTTCTCACAACTTTGTTGTGGAAAGGGAGAATGGCGAAGTCAAAAAACTTAATGCAACCTCCCTGTTACACTCCAGCAGCTTTGATATTGCTGAGTTAGCAGAAAAGCCATTCTCCAACCCCTCCAACTCTAAAGCTGCTGCACTCATCAGAAATCATCTCAACAGTCTTCATCTAGCCGAGCTAACATCAAAAGCCAAGATTGAAGAAGAGTTGAAGTTGAGAAGATAGGAAGACAAGGAAAGACCTCCTACCAGGACACTGCCTTTCTACAGATGGTAGAGGGTCCTGAATTGGAACCAATAGTTAGATGGGAATATGATTACAGTTCCCATCAACTAACTCTTTTCAAAGGGAAACAACCATGGGTACACATCATCTAAGGTGACAGACTAGACTTTCTGTCAACCAAGGATTTGTACAAACTTCTCAGCACCACATCAGGGAAGAACAAGGAAACAGATAAATATCTACTCTCCTTGGTGCTGAAAGTTTTGAGAAGCAGAAACAAGTGAGGTTTTGGTAGCATCAACCTAGGGGGAGTCTGTTGGATCAAGAAGAAGGCTGGTGCAACCAAAACCAAATCACTTATATAATTTTGGTGCTACATGCGAAGGCTTCCGAAGCTAAGCATGGAACTTCCGAAGGTTGTAGAGTTCTTCCGAAGATAAAGTGAAAGATCAGCTTCCGTAGACAGAACTCTACTTCCAAAGTCAAGAGCATGCTTCCAAAGATCAAGTCTTAGAAGAACAATCAGAAGACTACTTCCGAAGTATGAAGAAAAGAAGTTCCCAAGTCTTGGAAGAAGTAGCCTCTTTTTAAGTATAAGTGGCTTCGGAAGTACTTGTTCTTCCGAAGCCATTTAACCTTCGGAAGATACTGCTATGAACCAGTGGACATAAGTATGGTCTCTGAAATTCCGCCGCAGACCTATAATACTATATGGAGTTTTCTCAAAGAGCCATGCAGTTGACCATACTTTATTCCACTGTTTACCTTTTATGATAGTACATGTTAGCAACTTTAGTTGGTGATAAAAGGTAAGTCAGGGACATGTCCTGACTACCATATCTTAGATAAGACTTATCCGAGATACCTTAAACGATAGTCTTGTAGTATAGGCTTTAGTTATAAGATCCTAGCTCATATCAAAGTATATCCGGCTGTAGGTAGTATTATATATAGTTTCTCATTGTAACTCGAAAGGATAAGCTTGTAAGAGTCTTGTAATATTTGAGTTGAGAAGCAATATATGCAAGTACCTTGAAAATTACTTTCTGTGTTCTTTATTACTTACTATATTGTGATCAACTCTTATTGACTTTATCTTCATCTGAGTGTTATTCGAGTGAATTTGAGAGGAAAACAAGTGTTAAATGACTTTAACCGATCCTGCAAAGACCCTTACAAGCTTACTACAAGAGTTACAATGAGAAACTATATATACTACTATTTACAGCCGATAAACTTTGATGCCAGTTGGAATCCTCTAACTAAAGCAAATACTACAAAGTTATAGAATAAGGTATCTTAGATAATGTCTTATCTAAGATATGATAGTCATGACATGTCCATGACTTACCTTTTGTCACAAACTGAAGTTGGTAACTTGTACTAATATATAAAGGTGAACAGTGGAATAAAGTATGGCAACTACATGGCCTTTTGGGAAAACAACATGTAGTATCAGAGGTCTGCAACGGAGTGTCAGAGACCATACTTATGTCCATGGTTCATTAGCAGCATCTTCCGAAGGTTAATTGGCTTCGGAAGAACAAGTTCTTCCGAAGCCTTTTATACTTCGAAAGAGGCTGCTTTTTCCGTGGCTTGGGGACTTATACTTCGGAATTCATTGTCTTTGAATTATTCTAAGTCTTGGACTTTGGAAGAGAAGACTTTATCTTCAGAAGTTGGAGCTTTTCCTTCGAAGTTGATTTTGCATTTTGTCTTCAGAAGAACTCCATATCTTTCAGAAGTTCCATACTTAGTTTTGGAAGTTCTTTATAAGTTGTACCAAAAATTGTCTGAGTGTTTGGTTTTGGTTGCACCTGTCTTTTTCTTGATCCAACAACTGGCACCCTTTGAAATGCAAGAATTGTCAAAACAATTGCAAGAGTTATTATACAAAGGATTCATTCGACCAAGTTTTTCTCCTTAGGGAGCACTGGTTCTATTCGTCAAAAAGAAGGACATATCTTTCAGAATGTGTATCGATTATCGAGAATTAAATAAACTTACTATAAAAATTCAGTACCATTACCAAGAATCCATGACTTGTTTGATCAACTCCAAGGATCCAATTACTATTCAAAGATTGATTTGCGATCTGGATATCACCAATTGTTGATAACAGAAGAGGATGTCCCAAAGACAACCTTCAGAACGCGTTACGGTCATTACGAATTTCTGGTGATGTCGTTTGAATTAACTAACGCAATTGCTATATTCATGAACCTCATGAATAGGGTTTGTAAGCCCTACTTGCAAAAGTTTGTGATAGTATTCATTGACGATATTCTGATATATTTACAATCCAAGGAAGAACATGAAAAACATCTCAGGCTAATCCTAAACATCTTAAAGAAAGAAAAGCTATACGAAAAATTCTCCAAATGTGACTTTTGGCTTCGAGAAGTTCGATTCCTCGGACACATTATTCATGAAAAGGGTATCCACGTGGATCCGGCAAATATTGAAGCAATCAGAAATTGGGAAGCCCCCAAATCTCCAACGGAAGTACGAAAATTCTTTGGGTTAGCTGGTTATTATCGTAGATTTATAGAAAATTTTTCAAAGATAGCTCAACCATTAACCCTACTAACTCGTAAAGATAGAAAATACGAATGGAGCAAGATCAAGAAAAAGCTTTTCAATTGCTAAAGCAAAAATTGTTTAGTGCACCCATATTGTCCTTACCAAATGGAACAGATGGATTTATAGTGTATTGTGATGCCTCCTGATTAAGTCTTGGATGTGTAATAATGCAAAAAGATAAAGTCATTACATATGCATCAGACAGTTAAAGGTACATGAAAACAATTACACTACCCATGATCTAGTGTTAGGAGCTGTGGTTTTCGCTGTTAAAATTTGGAGACATTATCTGTATGGAACCAAATGCATCATATACACTGATCACAAGAGTTTAAAACATATTTTTAATCAGAAGGATTTAAATATGAGGCAACACCGCTGAGTGGAATTATTAAATGATTACGATTGTGATATCCGATATCACCAAGGCTAAGCAAACGTCGTTGCAGATGCACTTAGTAGAAAAGAAAGAGAAAAGCCTTAACGGGTGCTAGCGTTAGAATTAACTGTGCACTCGAACCTTATTAACCAAATTTGCGATGCTCAAATTGAAGCATTTAAGGATGAAAAATTGAAAGTGAAGGTTTGCGAGGAATGATCAAAGAGTTAACACCTAACTCCAATAAGTTGATGCAATTTGAAAACCGAGCATGGGTTTCGAAGTACGGAGACTTGTGAAGAGTAGTTCTCGATGAAGCACATATCCAGGACTGACAAAATGTATAATGACGTAAAAGAATTTTACTAGTGGCCAACATGAAAGGAGACATAACATCATATTGTAAGGCCCCATTCCCGGGACGCTTACAGCTGGTGATTCATCGCATATAAAACATATACTTTGCATTTATTCATCAAAACATTGCAGCAAAAACATAAAAAAATGGCATTTCATTTCATCATAAAAACTTTTGCAAAATAATGCATCGTTTGTCGGTTACAAAATTAGATTGTTGTATTACATCACAAAAGCTTTAAATAAATGGATGCCGTCCCAAAGAGCTGAGCAGCCGCCTCGTGCCATCCCCAGCAACGTTTACCTGCCAACTGAAAACGTATAAAAGTCAGCGTCACTGAGTGAGTTCTAGTTTTATATTAAAACATACATAAGCCATTATTATTTCCTTACGGAGTCCATACTATACGTTTTATTCATTCACGATCATACATCTACGTACATACAAATAATATCTTTATTATCTTCCATTACATTCATTAATCTTCGTTCATTCGTTACATCTTGTGACATGTACAATACCCCAAACATTGTGCACGAAGCTGGTTACTAGGCCTGAGGTCTATCATAGACCCCGAACATTGTGCACAAAGCTGACTCTAGTACCTGGGGCAAGTACATTCACCATTCATCTTTTCTTTTCATTCCGGATATATGCCATATGCTATACTCCGAACATTGTGCACGATACTGGTTACTGGGCCTAAGGTCTATCATAGACCCCGAACATTATGCACGAAGCTGACTCCAGTACCTGGGGCAAGCGGCAAGGATCCCATACATATGGTCAATCACAAGGATTGGATCCTTTTGGGTAGCTAACCCGTACACAGTTGAGATAACACCTTTCATTGGGTGTGGACCTCCATACATTTGCTTGCAAGACTTTTTACGTTCATTCATTCATTAATGCATGCATTCATTCATCATGTTCCTCTTTCATTATCTTTCACTTTACATTACATAATACTTTCGGTTCATTCATTAACATAACACGAAAGTCATGGAAAGATAAACCTACATCATCATAAGGAACATATCATTTCATTCATACATCATCACACAATGCATCATACATATATAACATACATCATGCATAATCATGCAACATCATCATCATTATCATCATAAGCATCAATCACAATGCATAACATGCCCCTTATACCATCTATGACCCCAAAAGTCAACTTATATAGTCCCCCGGGAATCTCCCAAGTCAAAGCCTACTTTACACATTTTCCCCAAAAATCAGAAAAATATTCTAAATCCTTAGGCGCATGGACACTATGCCGGCGCATGGGGAACACTTAGGCGCATGGGCAACTATCAAGCGCATGGGCACTATGTAGGCGCATGGGGAGCACTTTGTCAAATCCAGCCCAACTTCTACGCACATGGGTACTATTCAGGCGCATGAGCCACTTGGGCGCATGAGCACGATTGGGGCGCATGGCCGTATACTTAGTCATCCGACTAACATTTCTAGGCGCATGGACCACTGTTCAGGCGCATGGACCACTGTTCAGGCGCATGGGCTATACTTAGACTTTTCTAAGGCAAATTCTGGGTGCATGAGCTACTGTTTAGGCGCATGGCTTACACTTAATTCTTTCTAAGGCAAATTTCAAGCGTATGAACACGTATCTATGCACATGAGCTTTCTGTGAAACATGTTTCTAGGATGTTTTCAATGCTAATCATCAAACCCATCTGTTCTAAGCATAATGTGGCTATTCTAAATACGAGTAGCCTATAAACCATCAAGAACGAACATCCAACATACACAATACATACAGGTATTCACACATAAACTTTGTAAAAATCATTTTAATATGTTTTTAGCCCCAAAGATAGTTTAAAACATGTAAAAACCGGGGTCTAGAACTCACCTAATGCAACTTGGGTGTTCTTCCTTTTAACCCGCTTGCAAAGAGTTCAAAACACCTAGAAATAAAACCAAAAACACACACACCCGAGCACAAACACAGCCCATAAGCATACAAACACATAACCAGGATAAAACCCGACATAAAAGCATAAAAACCTTGAATTCTTACCTTGAATTCGACTTCTCTTCTTCTTCCTATCTTCAACCGAGAGTTTTTCTCTGCTCTCTCTCTAAAACCGAGACAAATGGTGAAGTGAGGTGAGGGTGGGCGGCCATACTCCCTTTACACCAACTTTTGAAAGTTTTGTCCTTTTTGGACACTTTTAGTCCCTCCACTTGGACTTTATTGCCTTTCTTGCTTTTATTCTTTATATCTCGATTTGTAAAAATAGCCGGGTGTTACAAGTCCACCCCCCTTATATAGGTTTCGTCCCCGAAACCTGTTATTCCCCGAACATATAAGGATAATACTGCCGCATCTCCTCCTCAGTCTCCTATGTAGACTCGGATCCCTTCCTGTGCTTCCACTGTACACGCACAAGAGGAACCACTTTATTTCGCAACATCTTCTCTTTATGATCGATGATTGCCACTAGTTGCTCCACATAATTGAGCCTCTCATCTACTTTGATATCCTCCAGTGGAACAATCATGTCTTCATCAGCTATACACTTTCTTAGATGAGACACATGGAATGTCGAATGAATCCCACTTAACTCATCCGGTAATTCCAACCTATAGGCCACCTCTCCAACTCAAGCAATGATTCGAAAAGGGCCTATATATCTTGGTCTCAAATTTCCCCGCTTCCTGAATCTAATAATTCCCTTCCAAGGTGAGACCTTCAACATAACCCGGTCACCCACCTGGAACTCGATCGGTCGGCCTCGTTTATCGGCATACGACTTCTGTCTATCCTTAGCTACCTTCATGAAGGCTTTAATCTTCTCAAGCTTCTCCATTGTGGCCTCGATTACTTCGACGCTCCCCAATTCCTTTTGACCAATATCACCCCAACAAACGGGTGTTCTGCATCGCCTACAGTATAGCATCTCGTATGGTGGCATGCCAATGCTGGCATGATAACTATTGTTGTACGAGAATTCATCTAACGGCAAGTGGTCGTCCCAACTTCCTCCAAAATCAATCACACATGCCCGAAGCATGTCTTCCAACGTCTGAATGGTCCTTTCTGACTGACCATCAGTTTGGGGATGATAAGCCGAGCTAATATGTAACCTCGTCGCCATGGCATCGTGAATTTCTTCCAGAATTTAGATGTAAACCGAGTGTCACGATCCGACATAATAGACACCAGCACACCATGACGAGTTACAATCTCCTTGATGAACAGGTCAACCAACCTCTCGGATGAATATGTCTCGCGGATCGGTAGGAAGTGAGCACTCTTCTTCAAGCGGTCAACAATCACCCAGATGGCATCGTATCCTTTCGGAGTACGCGGCAGCTGTGACATCCGTCGCCTTAAGCTCCGTCGAACGACATAAATAAGCATAGAAATATTTTAATTATTCTTCCTTTTCTTCATGAACTCCTGCTTTAAGGAATCATGTCTGCTTATTTTCTCTTGTGCCTGTACTTCCTCCGAGAACTTGTGTTAAGCATAAACCTTTTATAAATTTCATCACCATTACCCCAATATATCATTTTTAATTTCAACATTTGTCATTAATAAAACCATTTTAGACTATCAAATGCCATTAAACACGCTTTTAACCTTAATATAACGAACATTTTAAGATCGTAATCAACCGAAACAAATTTTTTTGGGAAACTCGAGGGTTAAGTGCAGGGACTAAACTTGTAATTTTGCAAACTTGGACTGGTTATATAAACCCCATTCCCAGCCATTTATCCTCATCCTCATCTTCTTCACCTTCAACATTTTCTCCACTTTCTCTCTCGATCTAGCACCTAAAGCCGTCACGTTTGTTGCGTTTTCACTGCCAAATCTTGGGTATCATCGTGTATACTCGTTCCTAGCAGGTAGACAACCTTGTTCAACCCGTTTTTGGCTTGGTTTTACTGCTGTGTTTTCTAGGGTTTCGGGTGCTCGGGTTCATCCGAGCACATGAGGTCGTGTGGTGCGTGTGAGGTCTTTCTGCTTGTGTTTCATGTTTGTGTATGTTTGTTGAGTGTTTCTGGAAGTCCTTGTGGTATAAAACTCGCGTTAGAGCAGCTCGGGGGCTGCTCAGCCCGACCACAGTCGCGATTCTGCAGTTCAGGCGACTGGGTCTGTCATGCGATTGAGCCGTGCGACTGAATGAGTCGTGCGACTAAATCATGCGTCTAAGTCAATCATGCGACTGAGTTGTGCGACTAGGCATGTCGTGCGACTGAGTCGTGCGATTGAGTCGTGCGACTGAGTCGTGCGACTGAGTCGTGCGACTGAGTCGTGCGACTAAGTCATGCGACTGAGTCGTGCGACTGGGTGTTTGTATGCAATTGAGTCATGCGCATGAATGATTGTGTGTGATTGAGTCAGTGACCGACTGAGTGTATGCGATTGTGCGTGTTTCGCACGACTGGAGTCCAATCGCACGAATGAAGGTTCAATCGCACGAAAGTAGCTAATTCGCACGATTGAGGGTTGATTCGTGCGCATGGAGGTTGGGTTGTGCGAATGTGTGTGTTGTGTGGTGCGACTGAGTCCAATCGCACGAATGAAGGTTCAATCGCACGAAAGTAGCTAATTCGCACGATTGAAGGTTGATTCGTATGAATGGAACGTGGGTCGAGCGTCTGGTCCTGTTGTGTGTCTGATGATGAGTGTGAATTTCCCTTGAACGTCTGATGATGATAAGGCAACATCAGTAAAAGTGTCATTGCTTGACCCCAAAGATTAAAGTCAACGCTATCAACATGCACATACTATTTCAATTGAAATAAACCTAACATTTTACAATTACCGACAACCCATTTGAAACTACAAATACTTAACAAGTGTCATCTTTCATAACAGTGAGATCTTTACAAGGATGTCATAAGCAATGACGACTACTCGTAGTACTTGGATCTACATAAGATCTGATACGTGTGTCCGCTTGTGTGTGTGTGCCACCCACGACCGAACCGATACAACCCGACCGACCAAACATTACTATACGCTTTATACATGTCATTAATGCTTGACAATGACTGTCAATAGGTGTTTGACCGATCATTGCATTCAACTGTTGGAAATCTCGATCTTTCATACTTACCACATAACATGTGAGTTTCGTGGCCCCTTTTTATGCTTATACTACTTTAAAAAACATTTACAAACATGGGGGAAAAGTATGCTCGCCCGTTTTCTATGCTGTACAACATACATACAATTTTCATACAAGGAATCAACGTGATACTGTGTTGCAAGTACTTATCTGATACATGCTTGGGTCTACTATGTGGTTCTATCTTTGCAACTATTTAATTCCAGTGTGGGAACCGACGGTTAGGTATTGGTAGTACTACTGGGTTGACACCCCCACCCTTGTTTGATGGTATACTAGTTGGTACCATCAGTGGCCAGGAACGGGCCCTTGGGTGATATATGCCGACAATTTCTTTGTGTACGTCGTTAGGTTTGGTTGCAAAGCTCATGTCATGTGATTTTACTTGTGTATATAACTGTATTCACGGTATTCCATATCATTTACTTTATACAGCATCACTTACACTTTTATTACTTAAACCTGGGAGCTCACCACAATTTTGTTGACCATTTTGAGCATATCTTTTCAGGTGATCATGCTAGCTGAGGTTCTAGGTGTGCTGCCTTAGTGGAGACCCTAGGATGCATTTTTCGGGCCAAACTTGTCTTTTTGAAAACAATTGTTGTAACTGTTTCAAACAACATTATACTTTGTAACTTGTTCCCGGGTTGTGGGAATTGCATACAGTATTATCTATGTTTATCTTAATCATGTTTATGTTGTCGTGAATACTGACTAAACACGACACAAGTCCCCTTGTTGTCGGGTGTCGTCATGACACGCATGTCATCATCATTGTTATTGCATCTCTATCGCTTACCATGTGTTATGACGATTCCCGTCCGTCGCAACCCCGTGTTTCCTCTCTTAGCGGGGGTGTGACAGACTGGTATCAGAGCTATTGGTTATAGAGAATTAGGCAATACACTGACCTAGACTATAACCTAGGAACCTTCATGTAGATTGCATGCCAGGGTGTGTGCATTTTGTATCTCATACGCGTTCCTCATTACTTGTTTGTTTGTCTACCTATTTCGTGATCTTTTCACCCTATGAGAGAGCCCTTGTGCTCACTCTTTTATGGATGCTCCTATTAGATCTTCCGTTCCCTCCGCGCGCCAAGTTATCATAACCAAATTCGGGCATTAGTACCCGAAGAGATCTTCACAGATCATATACTGCGCTTAACCTTGGATACTGAGGCCGACCCGAGAAGGCTATGTCTGAATCCTTTAAGGACACGAGATAGGCAACCTCCACCAGACTATACGTGATTACATGCTTGGGCTCTCAGTTGACCTAATGGATTATTATGGATATGATGTAAAGGAAAGTCGATGTCATGTAACCTGATCGGGCATCATTCTCGGTACATCGTGGGTGTGGTGGGAACGCTGCGGGGAACCCTATACATAAACATCACCGGTATACCGAGAATATGCTTGAAATGGGCTGCATGGTGATCTTGACCGACCGGAACATGAACATTGGAACTTGATAAGTGGAATACTTGTGTATCTTAGTGTGACTAAAGCTTACATGTTACCTCTTTTATGAATAGAACATGCCGCCTTGAAGATCTACTCGCAGTAATAGTAGCAGACTTGAAGCCCCAAGGGGCAGGGGCAGGGGCAGGGGCAGAGGCAGAGGCAAAGGCAGGGGAAGAACCCCAAGAACAAGTGATGCTCCAACCAGTAGCAATCAAGGAACAGGGAACGCGGATATGGCAGCCCTGATCGCTCAACAGCTGGCCGCACTAATTCCAACCATCATGGCCCAAGTGAGCGATGCTCTTCAGAATTCACACCCCCACGGGGACGGTGGCAATGAAAATGAGGATAACGGTAACCCGACTGGGAACGAAAGCAATCAGGAGACCAGAAATGGTGGTACAGCCGGTAACGAAACTGGAATTGTTAATGAGACCGGGGTAGTGAATGCTAGACGGGGATGTTCGTACAAGGAATTTGTGGCTTGTAAACCACGAGAGTTTGATAGCAAAGGTGGAGCCATAGCTCTGACCAGATGGCTTGAAAAGATGGAGGCCGTGATCAACATCAGTGAATGCCTCGACGGTCAAAGGATTAAGTACGCCACTTGCTCACTACAGGGCAAGGCACTAACGTGGTGGAACACTCAGATTCAGGCTAGAGGAAGAGAATCCATGATGCAAATGTCGTGGGATGAGTTCAAGGCCCTAATCATCGAGGATACTGTCCTCTCAATGAGATGCAAAAACTTGAGCATGAGTTCTGGAATCATGCCATGGTGGGGGCTGGGCACGCAGCTTACACCGCCCGTTTTCATGAGTTAGCAAGGTTGTTTCCACATCTAGTCACCCCGGAATCAAAAAGGATAGAGAGTACATTTGGGGACTTGCGCCTAAAATCCGGCAATGGTAACCGCTATCGCTCCTCCTACTATTCAGAGCGCGATTCTAAAGGCTGGCGCTTTGACTGATGAAATGGTGAGAACGGGAGTTTTTGGTAGAGGAGCAGAAAAGAGAAAGGATTTTGGGGAAACGAGCCGGTCGAGTGCCAGGAAGTTTGATAAAAGAGCCAAGACAACCAGAAACTTTGTGGCAGTGACGTAGGGCAGGCGAGAGTATGTGGGTCCGCACCCCAAATGTGACAAGTGCAATATCATCATCCCCCAGGAACGCAGTGCCGGGTGCGCGCGAACTGTAGACGCCCGGGGCATCTTGCAAGAGACTGCAGAACAGCGCCGAATATGGTTGCACCGTTCAACGCGGTTACCCCCGTCGGGAATGTGTTAGGATCAGTGATCTATATTTGATTGATTGAAGAGTATAGCAGCGGAATTCAAACAATGATTAGTCGATTCACAAGAACAAAACGATATTCAATGAAGAACAAAGACGGTTATAGAGAGAGAGAATATCTGCAAATATATTTCATTCAATATTCGCTTTCGTTGTAACGAGAATGTCACACTTACAATTAGGTCGACACCTCTTATATAAGAGATGTGACGTCTGCTGATGTCACTTGATAGTGACATCTAACAGATTTATTACAACTGAAACACAACTACTGAAGATGTCACAACAGCTGACATCTTCTTACAAAAAATGCTAAGTGTTTCAGTTGTTATAACTACTGAGAACATAAAACTACTGAAACTACAACGACTGAAGAACAAGCTCTTCAGTCGTTTTACAAAACTACTGAAACTAAAAACATAAAACTACTGATATCACACTACTGAAGAGTACTCTTCAGTAGTTGGACAAACTACTGAAACTTCAGTACTTGATCTTCAGACTTTGACTTCAGATGTTTCATCAGCTGATGACTTCAGTAGATATCATCAGCTGATGTCTTTAGTCTTTGTCTTCAGACTTGTACATCAGTTGTTGATCTTCAGCACTTGTAAACTCTTCAGCTGTTGTACTTCAGTACTTTAGTCTTTCAGCTTCAGCACTTGTGTTCTTCAGCTGTTCAGCTTCAGTACTTGTGTTCTTCAGCTGTTCAGCTTTAGTACTTGTGTTTTCAGCTGTTGTACTTCAGCACTTTAATTCTTCAACTGTTGAAGTCTTCAGCACTTGATCTTCAGCTGTTGAAGTCTTCAGCACTTGTCAAACTACTGATGAAGCTTTCAGTAGTTGTTGTGATACCATGTGGGACTTAGAGGTTTTCTGATCTTGGCTCATTGGTTCTTTTTGTCCAACAAACTCCCCCTGAACCAATGCAGCCAAAACCTCTAATTTATTTATTATCCCACTTATTGTTGACAAAAGGTTGGTTTTTCCTTCTTGATTAGTAGAGAAGATGACCCATATAAGCTCCGGCCTGGGAAGAAGTCTCTGATATTTGTTTGGCAAGATATGAATGGGAACTCTGTTTTGGGGAACTGGACACAGAGTTGTTATCCCATTCATGAGATCTACTTCCGTGTATGAGCCTGTAGGATTCTCTGGTGTAGGCTCTGAGAAACATGATTTGTTCTTCCATGGTCAGGTTCTCGGCTTCACCATCAAATAATCCTTCTCGCCCATACAGCTCTGAGATGTACTTGGATGTTTGCCGTTCTTGAGCTCAACAGTTGTAATTTGTCTATATGCAAACTCATCAGGATGATTCCCTTCGAGTAGCAGACTTAGCTCATTCTGTTTGAAGTTCTCAAGCCTCTTGTAGACTAACCCCTTTTTGATAATCCTGTTCTCTAGCATCTTTTGGGATGGTTGTTTAGTCTCGTAGCCCTTCTTGAAATCTTTGACAATCTCCCAGGGTGATACTACAAGGGCCACAGTGATCTCTTCATCTACGATCCTCTTGACTTGACCCTTGTATCTCGAAGGAATGTCTTTCTTTACAATCCTGTGAGCCACCCGGATCAGGCCATACTCTCACCCTTTCTTTCAGATATTGAAATGTGTTGGCGAGAGTGTACAATCTCAGAGCTTCTTTCTTCATGCTGATAATTGATGAGGAGGCAGCATAGGTTTTGTCAATGCTTTTCAGCATTTCATCATCATGAAGCTTTTGCTGCTCCTCTTCTTCAATTTTTACTCTCACAACATCCATCGGTGAGGTGGGAGTGATGGGCATAGGTTTGGCTTTCGCCAGTGTTAGGACTGCAGACAGAGGCATCCTATCTTCTTCCACATCATCCTCTTCTTCTTCTTCTTCTAGCCTCAGCACCCTTCTCTTCTTCTTCTTAGGTGCATCATCGGCTGTTGGTTTAGATGGTGAGGGAGTTGGTTTTGTGGGTTGTGATTGTGGTTGTTTGGATTTGGGCTTTGAGATTGGTTTGGAGATTTGAGGGGTAGGCTGTGTTTGAGTGGGTGGAAGGGAAGGTTGTTCCAGCATCTTTGTTGTGAGTTTAGCCTTTGTAAGTTTTGCCATTTCAAACCTTTTGCCAGCCCCAGCCTCATCAAGGGCTTCAATGATAATCCCCTTGTGGATTGCTCAGATAGACAGATTCTGGTGGCTATAGCCAGAATACTGTCTCTGGTCCACGCGCGAATCTCCATCAAAGATCTTCCTAAGTATTTGGCAATAAAACGGATCATGATCTCCAATCTCTCCTTTTCAAGTGCATCATACCCAGCCCATCGGGTTTGAATCTCTTGCACTTCCAACCTCCTGATTTCACTATCCAATGTGGCTGTATCAAAACCTTGCCTGAAGAGTTGCTCAATGATTTTATCCATGGATCGGCTGTGTGTATCATCAGCATCTTTTACCAGCTCTTCCAAGGATTTTTCTTCAGCAGTAGGTTGATCATCAACACTTTTCTTTCGTTTATAATGATCAGTTGTTGCTTTTCTTTTTCCACCTCTTGGGCTTGCTCTTGGGCTTTTCTTCCTCTGTTCTTTTCCTCTTCTTTTCTTTCACTGCAGTACTCTCCCCCTTTTTGGATGCATTGAGGTAGGGTTTGTACCGCAGAAAGTGTCTTTTGCACAGCAGCATCAATCAATGGTTGTAAAGTTGAGGAAAGCCTCTCATAATGGCTTTAGTCACAATGTCAGTGATTATGGGTGTGATGAGAGGGAGGGAATTTTGAAGACAGCAACTATTTGTTCAGGATTCTGTTCCTGAGAAATAGTGCCAGAAGCAGAGGCAGGTGGCGGAGTTGTTTGAGTGGCTCAGTGTTTGGGGAACCTTCAACTGAAGGTGCCATCTGTGGGTTGGTGGAGGCAGATGGTCTTTCTCCTTGAGAGTTGGTCAAGTAGGTTTTGCAGCCTACTGACTTCCTCCTCAAGGATTGTGTTCTGGGCAAGAACATCGTAGAAAAAGCCCAGGTCATCATCAGCAGAAGCTGAATCACCTGACCTCCTGCTTGAGCAGGATGTACATGCACTGGGTGTAGACCAGTTGTTGCATGTGCCCCTTTGTCTTGGTACTGGGGACTTCCAGCCTCAGGACTATGTCCATCATCAGCTGTTGCCTCTAGTGAGGTCTTAGCAATGTTACCAGCCTCAGTCTGATCATGTGCTGATTCAGAAGAGGTGGCAGCCTCACTAGATATTCTAATCTCCCTCCCTACTACCACCAGGAGATAGAAGTGGTAAACCCCTGTGCTATGGGTTCTCAATTGCACGTTGTTCCTCCCCCTCAATGGTAGAGGTGTTCCCAGTAGTAAGTGGTATCTGGGGAGGGGGTGAGGAGTGCAATTGAGTC
This sequence comes from Flaveria trinervia, assembly GCA_025506515.1. Taxonomy (NCBI): domain Eukaryota; kingdom Viridiplantae; phylum Streptophyta; class Magnoliopsida; order Asterales; family Asteraceae; genus Flaveria; species Flaveria trinervia. Next base: position 1,597 of record JACCIX010000468.1, on the reverse strand, counting down.
AGCACTTGTGCAACTATCATGTTGGGCTGTGAGGGCGGTTGCATGGTGTGAACGGATAGAAGCATGTGCACCTGGGGTGGAAGGTGCTCTTCAATGGCAATCCCCTCAGTGAGGAAGATCCCAGATGTGTGGGTACCCCTTGTGTGGTTGCTACAAGCTCCTGTTGAGAGGAATCCTGAGCGGCTATGGCTAAGAGTCCTTATATCCACTAGGGGGTTTTGGACCAGTGGATATCTCCTGCATTTGTGTTGCAGGGGCATCCTCAGGGGACTCATTTCCCTGAGTAGCGTTTTTTGGGTTTCTTTTTGGTGGGTTGGGTGGGGACTTTTGATTTGGAGGTGGTGGCTGTGGGTTGTTCGAGCTGCGTGGGTTTGCGCTTTGGCAGCCAATTTGAGTGTATGGTTAGAGTTGTGCCGGGAGTAATACTTCAGGCAAAACAGCCCTAGCAGGACTCCCAGCCAACAAGTCCCTCAGCGTGAAGCTGGTTTTGTAATGATGGCCTTATAAACCGCGGATATAATATCCAACGGTTAGCAGTTAGTTTTTGAGCCATATCCTTGAGCTCCGAAAATATTTATTTCTGAAAAATTTAACGCTGTTGCTCAAGAATAGAATACATTACCTGCTGCCACTTTGTCGACATTTATCCCAAGACGAAGTCTTAGGAGCAAAACATACATTCACCATGTGAAAAATTAGGCGTTCAGCGTCATGGAAAAGTTTCTTCATGATTGGAGGCACTAAGATTGCCCTGATATCCATGTTGGGCAAAGGAAAGATCAGTTGTGCCTTGGGATATCCAGCAGGAGAAATGGCATCATCCAGATGTAGAATTTGACGGATTATTTCGGAGTGATGACCACTTCTTTGTTGTTGCCGACCGCTGGAGAGATGGTGTGTTGTTCTCCCCCAGTGGTACTGGTGACGTTCATCCAAAAACTGTTGGAGGGATTCGGCATGTTAGTATGGGATTGAGAAAAAATGCCGTTTGGTATTGTGACTGAACCATAAGATCGATAGCATATCGAACTTAGCCCAGACAGGCGATTTAGTAAGGTAGGCTACACAGTTGTGTCGCGGTTTGATTTGCATGGACGCCATTTAGGAGAGAAGTTTTGGAGAGGAACGTTAGGTTTGAAGAAGATGAGCTTTGAAGTATTAGGTCAGGGATATTCCAGGTAACGGTTAAGAAAACGACTGAAGGATGTGTGGTTAGTCATCAGTAGTTTTAAACGACTGTTGACATGGTATTATCCTTTCAGACGTTGAAACGACTGAAGTTGTGGTGTTAGGCATCATTAGTTAGAAAACTATTGAAAGTCGTGCTTTTGACTTCAGATGATGAAATAACTGAGGACTTGGTATTTGTCATCAGTAGTTGTGAAACTACTGAAGACAGTGGTTTTGTCATCAGTTGTTGTAAATAGCTGAAGACTTGGTATTAGTCATCAGTAGTTTATAAAACTACTGAAGACATGGTTTTGCTTCAGTTGTTTAGAATGAAACAGCAGTTGTTTAAACAACTGAAGAGAAAGTTCTCTTTAGTAGTTTTGTCAATTCATAGCCTTTCAGCTGTTTCATGCTGTCCTCAACACTT